>PVLD010008513.1:0-83461 GCA_004027595.1 Dinomys branickii
CCTCCAGAAATGTGTTGGGGAGAGTTGCTTCCTTTTCGATTTCATTGAAGAGTTTGAGGAGTGTTGGCATTAGATCTTCTCTAAATGTTTTATAGAATTCTGCTGTGAATCCATCAGGGCCTGGGCTTTTCTTTGTTGGTAAGTTTTTAATGACGTTTTCAATCTCATTAATTGATACTGGGTTGTTCAGGATTTTTACGTCTTCCTGATTTAATTTTTGTAATTTGTACCTTTCTAGGAATTTGTCCATTTCTTCTATATTTTCTATCCTATGGGAATACAGATTTTCAAAATAGGTATTAATGAGCTTTTGTATTTCTTTTGGATCTGTAGTGACTTCATCCTTTTTATTCCTTATTGCATGAATTTGAGATCTTTCCCTTCTTTTTTTGATAAGGTTGGCTAGGGGTTTATCAATTTTATTTATTCTTTCGAAGAACCAACTCTTTGATTCAATAATTTTTTGTAAAGTTTTCTTCATCTCAATTGCATTAATTTCTGCCCTGAGTTTTATAATCCCCTCCCTTCTTTGGGCTCTTGGTTTGGCTTGTTGCTCTTTTTCTAAGAGTTTGAGGTGTATCATTAGGTTATTTATTTGCTCTCTTTCTATTTTCTTTGTATATGATTTAATTGCTATAAATTTCCCTCTGAGGACTGCTTTCATTGCATCCCACAGATTCCGGTAGGTTGTACTTGCGTTTTCATTTATTTGTAGGTAATTTTTAATTTCTTTTTTAACTTCTTGTGTGACCCATTGGTTATTCAGTAGGTTGTTGTCTAATTTCCACATGTTTATGTGGTTTTTAGAGTTCTCTTTGTCATTAATTTCCAATTTTATTGCACTGTGGTCCGATAATATGCATGGGATAATTTCAGTTCTTTTGCATTTAGGTAGATATGCTGTATGGGCTAGAATGTGGTCTATTTTGGAGAAAGACCCTTGTGCAGCTGAGAAAAATGTGTATTCTGATGTGGAGTGGAACACTATACATCTACTAAGTCCATCTGTTCACACTTTTGGTTCAGGTCTGTTATTTCTTTGCTGAGTTTCTGTCCGGTTGACCTGTCTCTTTGCGTCAGAGGGGTGTTTAGGTCCCCTATTACAGGAGTGTTATTAGTTATTTGATTTTTTACGTCTGTCAAGATTTTGACTTGTAAAGTTAGGTGCTCCATGGTTTGGTGCATAAATGTTTAGGATTGTTACCTCTTCTTCTTGTAGCTTTCCCCTAACTAGTATGTAGTGGCCTTCTTTGTCTCTTTTGATTGTTTTTGGTTTGAAGTTTACATTGTTTGCAAACATAATAGCTACCCCTGCTTTTTTCTGGGGACCTGTTGCATGGAGAATTGTTTTCCAACCTTTAACTTTCAACCTGTGGATTTCTTTTTGAGTAAAATGTGTTTCCTGTATACAGCATATTGTTGGATTGTGTTCCTTAATCCATTCTTCCAATCTTTTCCTTTTGACTTTTGAGTTGAGGCCATTTACATTAATGGTTATCATGGTTATATGTTGGCTTATTCTAGTCATGTTATTTACTTGATGTTTTTCTTCGTTTGTTGACTGTTTACTTGCTTGTTCTATTTAGGGAGTTATTTCAAATGTTGTTCTTGGAATTGTGGTCTCTTTTTTCTCTGTATAGAGTATCTTTTAGTGCTGTTTGCAATGTTGGTTTGGCACTCATGAAGTTTTTCAGTTGTTGTTTGTTGTTGAAATATTTTAATTCTCCATTGAATTTGAGGGATAGTTTTGCAGGATACATCAATCTGGGTTGGAAGTTGTTTTGTCTCAGAATCTGTAACATCTCGCTCCAAGCTCTTCTTGATTTCATGGTTTCCATTGGAAAGTCTGCTGTGATTCTGATGGGCTTTCCTTTATAGGTGATCTGTTTCATTTCTCTAGCAGCTTTTAATATTGTGTTCTTTTGCTGGATATCTGGGATCTTGACTATTATATGCCTGTGTGTGTTTTTCTTTGGGTTATAGATCATTGGGGTTCTATATGCCTCGATTAACTGAACTTCAGTATCTTTTACCTTGTTTGGGAAATTTTCTGCTATTATTACAGCAAATACTTTCGTTATATCGTTTGTGAGGAGTCCTGCTTTTTCACACACTCCTATAACTCGAATATTGTTACGTTTTGCCTCATCTTGGAGCTGCTGGATTGACTTTTCTTGTGTCTTTGATGATATCATGAGATTCTTGTTTTCACACTCATAAGCTGCCATGCTGTCTTCAAGTTCTGAAATTCTATCTTCAGTTTCATTTAAGTGGTTTTGCATGCTTTCAGTGTAAGTTTTCAAATCCTGGCATTCTCTTTGGACCTGTTTCATTCTTGGTAATTCATTCCTAAATTGCTCTTGTAACGTTTCCATTTGTTTCCTATTTTCTTCTAGTGTTTTGTCTATTTGTTCTCTATGTGTATGGAATATTTCTTCCATCATTGTTTTCAGCTCGTTTTTTGTCTGAGAAATCATTGCAGGTATGTGGGTTATTTTTGCTTTAAGCTCTTTTATGGCCTGTTGGAGTTGTTTCATTTCAGATGCAATCGTTTCATAACTTGCAGGTATGTGGCTTCCTGGTTCCCCTGTATCCTCGCATTCAAAACTTTTTCTGGGTGGGGTTGAGTTGTGAGACTGCGTTTTGTTCCTCTGTTTTTCCATTTTTGGGTATCAGATTCAAAATGTGGAGCTATAAATTCCCCAGGCAGTTCAGCAGGCAAAGGTCTGCTGCAGAGGCTGCTCCAATGATTCCTTCTCTTTGGGAGAATGTCCCTTAAGCTGTCTGCTGAGATTTCCACTTCTACTCCCTACCCCAAGACCTG
Source organism: Dinomys branickii (assembly GCA_004027595.1). NCBI lineage: Eukaryota > Metazoa > Chordata > Mammalia > Rodentia > Dinomyidae > Dinomys > Dinomys branickii. The sequence continues at coordinate 2,825 of PVLD010008513.1, forward strand.
GCTGGGGCGCATAAACAGCTTGCCGCCCCAGGGACCTTGCAGGCAGGCCACTCAGGTGTTCCTCCCTGGGTGGAGCATTGCGAGGCTTGACGGTCCTCCAGGGTCTTTCCAGTGCAGGCTGCGGCCAGTAGAAATCCTAAAGCAAGGCGGGGTAGCCACGCGATCTGACCCCCAGCCCGGTGCTCAGGCCGTCATACTATTCTTGAGATCTTATATCTGCAAGTTTCAGGAAAATTGAGTCATAAGAAATAAAAAAGAACCCATACTGTTTTAGAGAACGATTTATGTTGTATTGGCCATACAATTTCAAATTAGGTGTGACATCTGTGTTATTTCCTTTCAAATGAGCCAAGTCAATGATGTATAATAATGTTTTAAATTTCCTTTCATTGTTGAAAATGAGGATAATTTAGTTAGTTCATACAGGTATTTTAGTTTTCATTGGCAAAATTTTAATTGTGAATGGATTCTGGCCTCCTTCCTTCTGTCTCCCTCCCTGAAGCCCCAAGGTCTTTATAAATGAAAGAAGGAAAAGTCCTGTGGAAGTTTCATGTTGTATTGTATGAACTCCCCCGGCCCGGTTTTTTTGAAGATGAGATCTGGTCTTGCTATATTGCCTGGGCTGATCTCAGTCTCTTGGACTGAAGCAGTTCTTTTGCTTCAGTCTTCTGAATGCCAGAACTGTGGCTATGTGCCACTACGGCTGGCTCTGCTCATTGGTGTTGGAGCTATTTCAGTGTACTTACCTGTGGATATAATTGTTCAGTTGCCATTATTACAGACTAAATAATCGAGCTAGCAGTGGTCCCTGTGATAGTTTGTGTTACTGAATTACTTAAGTACTTCCCAGTGCAGGGGAATAGGCACAGGAAGACGTAAACAAGATAAAACAAAAAGACTGTTCCTGCACAGGGTGCGGTCAGACTGGTGGAAGAAAAGTGCAAAGAGTATCTCAGTAGCAAGCAAAGTGAAAGGACATATCGCGTGAGGTAAGAGTGATTGCAGAGACCTTTAACTCCTCATCAGAAACTTCGTGCTGTGTAATTTCTTTGCTCCGTCTTCTTGTCTAGCTCTCTTCTAAGTCAGAACTGACCTGGGCACTGATCTGTTTTTTTTTTTTTTCCTCCACAGTTAATAGTCTTAAAAGTTAAGCTTGTGAATTTCCCTGGTAGACGCTTTGGAGTAACTGATATTGCATTTGAACTCCCATTGCAATTAACTACGAAACTGGATAAGATACATTAAACAGTATGGTATAAAAAGGATTGTCTCAGGAATACAAAGTTGGTTTAATATGACATAGTGCAATTAACTTTATTAGTACTGTGAAAGAGAAAGCCCAGTAAATATCTTCAAATCCAAATGGTACAGCTAAATCTAACCATATGAACAATGACATTAAATGGTAATGGATAAACACACCAAATAAAAAATCAAAGGCTGTCATAATGGGAAAAAGGCAAGATGAAGCTACTCCCAGTACTTAGAAGCTGAGGCAGGAGGATCCCTGTGAATTCAAGGCCAGCCTGTGCTAGATAGCAAGGCCCTGTCGCAAAAAAAAAAAAGAAAACAAATCCAAACAAAAGGCAAGATGCAACTCTGTGTTCCCTACTGGAGATATATTGTAAATACAAACAAATAGGACACAGCTAGAGTCCATACTTATAAGTGAAATAAATGAGACCTGCAGGTGTAAACACCATACTGTCTCACTAGTGTAAAAACCTGACAGAGTGAGTAAAATCTAAAAGGTACAGTAGACATTGTGAATGGGAAAAAATGCTCAAAAGGAAAGAATAATAGGCATGAGGGAAAAGAGAAAAGAAAGAAAGAAGGGAAAAATATGCACATATATGTTTGCATACACACACACACAGGATAGCTAAGATAGTTATACTACTGTTTTCTTTTGCTTTATTGTAAGGAAGTTAGTGTTTAATTGTTGGATCAATCTTACATGCCTGTATTTGTTTATCTGAGTAACCAACTGGAAGATAAGAATATAACAACCATTGTTAATTTCCTATTACTTTGTCTGAAATTCTGTATTACTTGTATTGTTTATGTGTTAATTTGTAAATATATGTGTTTTAATATGTTTTTGTTCTTTTATCTTTAAAATAAAAAAATACAAACAAGGATAGGAAATATTCCATGAAAATAGTTAAGTATAAAAATGTTGGATTTCTAATGTAATATCAGGTAACACAGACTTTACTGCAAAGACTGTAGCTAGAGACAAAGATGAGTATTTCATAATAAAAAATAACAATTTACCAAGAAGATCATACAATCACAAATGTGTATGTGTCTAATAGATATATAATACAAGAAGCCAAACTTGACAGAATTCAAGTGAGAAATAGTGCCACACTCACAGTTGAAGGTTTTATGTTCTAGCCCAACAATTCATGGAACAACTAGAAGTAAAAACAGGAAGTAAGTGCATGAGGTGTTGTTGAAATATGTGGTGAATGTTTAAATTAAACTTCGTTATAGGAATAGACGATGTATTGCCATTAGTCTCCCTCAGATACCCCTTACCTCGAAAGTGGCATCATTCTTGCCCCTTTCTCAAGCAGTTTTTGAAGTCCTTTTTGAGGGTCTTTGTGAGTTTTTTTTTTTTTTTTTTTGTCTTTTGGAGACAGTTTTGCTTTGCAGTTCAGGCTGGCTTGAACTCACTTTGTAGCCCAGGCTGGTCTCGAACTTGCAGTGATCCTGCTGCTTCAGCCTCCTGAGTGCTGAGATTATGGTCATGTGCCATCACACCCAGCTTTTCAAGGTATTTAAAAAAAAAGAGAAGGTGAATGAAGCTGTCACGCGTCGCCCACTGGAAAGGCGGGCTTGCAGAACATTAGGGTTCGCCTTCGTCCACCTTCCTCCCTGAATCTGGCTGCCTCCGTGTGACTTCTGGCTGTTCCCCAAAGTCAAAAGGACCATGAAAAGTAAATAATTTCGAATCAATTCGGGATGTTGACGATCCATGGTGGCTTAGTTACTTTTCTCATTGTTGAGACACAATACCCAACACCCCAAGTTAAAGGGGGAAGGGTGTTTTTCAGCTCACAGTTTGTAGAGGTTTTAGTCCATAGTCAGCGGAATCCAAGCAGGGTGGCATGGTAGAAAGCAGAAGGGCATCAGAGAGAGAAACCACAATTCATGTCGTGGCACGTAGGAGGCGGCAAAAGCAGCAAGCAGCAGCAGCAAGCCTGCCTTCCTGTGCTCCTTTATGTCATCCAGACGAAACGTATCTATTGGTACCACCCACACCTGGTTGGGCTTCCCTTATTCACACCCCGAACTATGCCACACCCATTTACTTACCACACACGCTTAATCTGAGTATGACACACGATTTCTAGCCCCCTCTGAAAAGCCCACCTGTGAGTGAGCGCCTGAGCCTCTGAGGGGACATCTGGGTACAAGTCATAGCAGCATTCGTGAAAGGACTTGCACCAGTACTTCAGAAAATGGGAGCACGACGGGAGAAGTGTGTTGGAAGTGAGGGGGTATTTTGAGGGAGATTTACGGCAATGTGTCTTTTACTGTAATTGAAAAAAATTAAACAGTCCTTGTATTTTCCAATTATACTTAGTATTGATAATTTGGACAACACTAGTAACCACCTTGATCTGATTAATATTTACAGAACAATATACTCATGTTCTTTTCATATACACATGGTACGTTCAACAGAAGCTGTGTTGGGACAATAGTCTCAGTGAATGAACAAATGAAGACGTGACATCATATGTATTGTATTTTCATAGTAAAACTAAGTGATATCCCTAGTTATTTGATTTTTAGGAAAAACCCCAAATACTTGTAAGCAGTTAAACAATATGATTGGCCCATAGATCAATGGAGAAATCACAAGGATTTATGTATAAAAGTCTATAATCAACTCAAATATGGCAGCTTGGCACTAATTTGCTCACAGGCTGAGCTGCTGCAGAGCAGAAAGCCTGGAAAGCTTAGTAGGCTAGATTGAGATTGTTTTCACTGCACATTCTGTCTCTGTCTCTGTCTCTGTCTCTCTGTCTGTCTTGGGGTCAGGGCTACAAGTGAGAGCAGGGAGCTGAAGCCCTGCAGCAAGCAGCTGGGAAGGCAGCAGTGGGTGAGGTCTGGTACTTGCAGAAATTTGCACTGAGCCACGCCCTTCAAGCAAGGCTCAAGTTGTCCTCAGTCTGTGTGCCTGGCCTCTGGCAGCTGAAGAACATCTCTAGGCCCAAATTAAAGTTGTGCAATGAGCTACTAATTACAGATGAACAAGCAGAAGAAAAGATAGTCTCCCATGATTGTCAACAGAAGCAGTCAATTAAAGAGCTGCACAAATTGGAGTTTTGTTTGTTTGTTTTATTTTTATTTTTATTTTATTTATTTATTTTTTTGCGGTACTGGGGATCGAACTCAGGACCCTGCGCTTGCTAGGCAGGCGCTTATTCCACTGAGCTATATCCCCAGCCCTTGTTTGGTTTTTTTGAGACAGGGTCTTGCTTTGTAGTTCAGGGAGGTCTTCAACTCATTTTATAGCCCAGGCTGGCCTCAAACTCGTAGCAATCCTTCTGCCTCAGCCTCCCAAGTGCTGGAATTACAGGAGTGTACCATCACACCTGGCTCCAAAAATTGGAGTTTTTCTGACTTACAATATACAACAGCTATGTGGGGAATGTCTAAAGAAACACCAGGGTAAAATCATGAAGATAAACAATTTATATTCGTTACTAAACTTTTATGATTTGGGAAGGGAAATGTAAATCTGAGAAATAATTTGAAATTGAAAAGTAGAGTTAAAGATAACTAACTTGTGCGTAATCACTTCTTTTACTTAGTGTGTCATTGGGAGGTTATGCATCATGGGTGTTTCAGAAATTCTGTTCTTAGAAATACACCTTAGTAGCCCAATGTGGTGGTTCACAACTGTAAGCATTGTGGGAGGCTCAGGCAGGAGGATCACAAATTCAAGTCCAGCCTGATCAATTTAGCAACTTAGGGAGACTCTGTCTTAAAATGTAAAATACCAGGAGGGCTGGGATTATAACAAAGGCCCTGAGTTCAATCTTAAGTGCCACAAAAAACAAAAATAAATAAAACAAAGCAAAACAACAGCCCAGCATGGTGGCACACGCCTGTATTCCCAGTGCTCAGGAGGCTGAGGCAGGAGGATCACTTAGTTTTCAGCCGGCTTGGGCTACAAAGTAAGTTCAAGGCTAGCTTGAACTACATAGTGAGACACCGTCTCAAAAAAACAAAACATCTTCCCCCTCAAAACCCTCCAAAATCCCAAAGTAAAACTCCAACAAAAACCCCAGAAAAATATACCTGTTAAACTGTTACATCGTATCAGCACACATATAAACATAAATATTTAAAAAGTGTCTCAAAAAACAAAAGGACCTCCTTATAAATGGATTTAATTTTGTACATTTAAGAAAGAATGTTACTGTCATTTTTCAGGCTGATAAGCACAATGATGGTGAGTATTTATACAATGAAAAGGAAAGAACCATAAACAAGAAAAGCCCCTTAGTGAGGTGTACAGTCCCCCAGAGAGGAGTATACAGGATTTATGCTAAGATGCTTAATGTATTTAATATTAAGGAATTTCATTCAAATGCATGGCTTTGTGGTTCTGGTGTTGGCTGTCACTGAAGCTAAATCTCTTAAGGCCTTTGGCATTGCAAATTAGTATGGTATTAAAGCATGAAAATACAGCCAGAGGTAGCTCGTAGATTCTCTGTAGGTTTGCTTTCCTCGGCAGTGTGGAAGGTGACTCTGGCAGTGTCAATGCACTGGTCTTTCTTTTTTGAAGCATCTTAGTGGCCAACAGGTTGGTCTCTATTTTGTCCTTGATTTCTTTGTGAAAATTTGCCTAGCAGAGAAAAGAGCTTCAAAAGCATTAGAGGAGCAGAATCTCCAGCATCTCAGGATTTGCCAAGCTAGCATGATACTAGATAATGTGGAAGAAATGAAGGTATAAAACATTGGAACTGCTTTCATGGAATTTTTAATTTATCTCAGATCAGATACATTCATACATGTACTTTCCAACACCAGGCAGTTTGAACTATAAGCTGATAGCACAGATAAAGAAATCTCCTAGTTGCTAAGAAAGGAAGACTATATTTAGGACTGAGCAGTCAAAGAAGGCTTTGTTCACCGGGGAAGGGTTTGGGTCAGGCCTCAGAAGATAGCTGGGGTTTTAGCGGAGCAGCACCACAGGAACACGGGCCTGGGCGGATGTGAGCTCCCCCAGGGTCCGCTGGCTGTGTGGGAAGGTTCGTTTAGATGGCGGTGAAACTCAGTGAAATAGGTTTGAGACAGATTTTAAATGGTTCACAGAAGATAAAGGATTTGGACCATTGTTCCATTTCAACTGGGAGGAATCTGTATCTTAAAGTTGGAATTTTTTTCCTTCGGTTTTTTTAGATAGGGTCTCGCTATGTAGTTCAGGCTGTCCCTGAATTCACTGTGGACCCCAGGCTGGCCTCCAGCTCAGGCCAATCATCCTGCCTCAGTCCCCTGAATGAGATTACAGGGGCCCAGCTAAAGTTAGAATTTTAAACCTACAATCATTTGGTACTGATTTTAAAAATGAATGCTCTTCCAAGTATTGTGTATCGATTGAAAAGGGAATATTCTGCTTCTTACAGTGTTTCTTTGTTCGTTGCTTTGTAAGGTCAGGCTGACCTGGGTGGGCATTATCCAGTTTGGCTGAAGTGTTGCCAAACAGTTACGCAGCCACCAGGAGAGCCTTGCCCTGGCTTTGATTTAGGGAAGAGCAGCTATCGGAAAGCGTCTTCATGCAGACTGGTGTCTGTCTCAGAGGCCTTTCAAAGAAGATTATTTGAAACATGCAGCAGTAAAAGTGAAAAAGCAACCTGTTTTTAATGGAAATAGCACTCTGGGTCTCCTTAGTTGGTGTCACAGATCGTCCTGCTGCTCTTCTGGGGTGCGAGGGTAGTCGCAGTTAGAGAGAAACCATTAGCTGAGTAAAACTTCTTTTACATATATATATGGAAGAGAGAAGAGAAATTGTCATCAGATGCAGTTACTTGTGAATGTGTGTGAGCATGGTGCACGCGGACCTCTTTTCTGCCTGTTACTCGAGTTTGCTCAGATATTCTCGTTTGCCAATCACTGGCTCTAGTGAAATCGTTACAGGGTAAGTTTGTCCCAAGACTTGCAGAGCAGCATCTTCATCGTTTTTCTGTTCTCACACTATTTTCTTACACTCCTTATCAACAATTGCTGAAGTACATTTGTTCTTTAGTTTGCAAAAGATTGCAGTTAAAAATGGGCTTGAGGCATAGCTCACTGGTAATGTACCTGCCTTCGCATGCGCCAGGAGCTGGGTTCTGTCCCAAGCACAGAAAAGAGAACCACGCCAGATAAAAAAAATATTTCCAGTGTAAATACAAGAGATTTCATCAGTTTATTTCAGTTTTCACAGTAATGGTAACATTAAAAACATATATGAAAAAGTATACATGTGTCAGAGTTTATTGGCTTAGGGAATCACATTTAATAGATTTGGATCAGTATGAATTGAAAAATGAGAAAACTTCTTTTGTTTGTTTTTTTGAGCCAAGGTCTCGCCATGTAGTCCAGGCTGGCCTTGAACTCACTATCAAGCTCAGGCTGGCCTCAAACTCATGGTGATCCTCTTGCCTCTGCCTCCAATGTGCTGAGATTACAGGTATGGGCCACAGTACTCAGCTGAGAGAACTTTTCTTAAAACAGCATACAAGTGTTACTCCCCTGTGTGGTGTTTCACTTTTATTTTATGGGTAAAAGTGGTAGAAATTCTATTTTGTACACAGCACATGGTTGCAAATAATGTAAAGTTCTTTAGCGCACTGTCCTAGTTTTGAAAGTTGGGCTAGTTGAACATAAATATTCTTAGCCTATTTCAAACCTCATTTGAAGCTTTAGCCAGTACGTACACTTAAGTGAGCTAGTGTGTGTGCGCGCGCGCACGCATACGTGTTGGGGGTCGTGGTAGTGCTAGGAACTGAACCCAGGGCTTTCACACTTACGGTACATTCCCGGCCCTGTTTTTATTTTTTATTTTCTGACAGAGTATTGCTGAGTCCCTAAGTTGCCCAGGTTGGGCTTAGGCTTGAGATCTCCCTTCCTCAGTCTCCCAGAGCGTGTGGGATTGTAGCCATGCTCTGCTCCCTCTGGCTTCTGAGCTGCTGTGTCATCAAACCACTATAATTAATATACTCAGGGCTAAAAATGAACAGACTTTGGTAGATTGCATTTATAATGTTAAAATCCATCAGATTCCTAGGAATAAATTTGCCCAAAGATTCCCGAATGTCTAAAATCATTAGGAATTAATAAATATCTAAATAAATGGAGGGATATACTTTGTTCACAGAGGACTCAAAGTTTTAACATTTTAGATCCCTTCATGTTGTTTTTATAATTAATGTAGTCTCTGATGAAATACCAGTGGTTGATTTTTTTGTTGTAATTTCTGCCATTTTTTGGGGAACCGAAGCTTACTTTAAAATTCATACAGAAAAGTGAAATGCTAAGAACTGTTCAGGCCTTCTTGAAGAGGAACAGAGGCAGAGGATTTATAATGTTTATGTTGCTAGTCAGCAAGATCTGTTATAGAACTATATTACTTGAGATAGTGGTTCTCAAATTGTGGTCCTTGGAAGCGCAGCAGCATCACCTGGGAGCCCGTTAGCAATGGGATCTCTGGCACTGCTCCAGACCTTCCTGGGTCAGAACCTCTGGGCAGGGGCCAAAGATGCTGTGTTTCAGCTGTGTTCTGGGTTAGTTTTAAAACTTTAGAAACATTGAATTAAGATGTTTTGACAAAAGGAAATACAAACCAATCAGTGGAACAGATATTCCAGAAACAGATGCACACATACATGGTTCGCCTGTTTTATGACGAAGATGACATTGCAGTGAGGTGGAAAGGGCAGGGTTTTCAGTGAATGTACTAGATCACTTTTAAACTCCATATGGAGAACAGCTCTCTTAACCCTGTACCATACCACATAAAAAATCAGTTCTAGAAAAGTTTTCTATATAAAAGTAAAAAGCAAATTTGTAAAGCTTTTAGAACAAAAATATAAGATACCATTAATATTTGTAAAGCATTTAGACTAGTGCCTGGCTAGCACATAATGAGTCTTATATAAGTGTGAATGTAGGCTAGTACAGCCACTATGGAAATTAGTGTGGAGATTCCTCAAAAACTACAAAAGGAAGTTCCATTTAACCCAATTGCTCCCTTTCTAGGGATCTTCCTGAAAGAATTAAAGGCACTGCATAGCCACGTTTATAGCAGCAAAACCCATACTCTCTAAATCTTGGAAGCAGCTTATATGCCTACCAACAGATGATGGATAAAGAAAATGTTTTATTTATACACAATGGAGTACTACTTGGCCATAAAGAAAGATAAACTTGAGTCCTTCTTAAAAAAAATGGGTGCACTTTGAGACTATAATGTTAAGTGAAATAAGTCAGGCAGAGAAGCTTAAATATTGCATGCTTGCTCTTATATGAGAAATCCAAATTACAAATAGGAAGCAAAGATAGATAATAGGAAGTAGGGAAATAGATCTTTCTCATGAGAAGAGGATCGGGAGATGGAGTGGGGAACTCAGGCATGGTGGCAGGTGCCGGTAACCTCAGCACTCGGGGAGATGAGGCGGGGGATCACCATGAGTTCAAGGCCAGCCTGGGCTACATAATGAACTCAAGGCCAGCCTGAATTATGTAGTGAGACCCTGTCTCAAAAAACAAAACAAAACAAAAATAAAAACAAAGTGATGGAGGGGCAAGGGAGGGAACGGGGAAATAGGATGAAAAAAGCAATTAATATGTATTATGTACATGCACCAGCTCCACACAAGGAAGTAACCATTGTATACTGCAAACATTTACTAAGAAAAAAGTTGAAAAATAAATGTTTTTTAAAAAAATAATAAGTAAAGGATATGCTGCCCTCTATATTGGCACTTTTTGTTACTATAATGAAGTGCCTGAGGCTTATAAAGTAACCTTATAAAGAAAAGAGGTTTATTTTGGTATGTGTTTGGTCTAAGGTTAAGGGCCTACACCTAATGGTGACTTTCGTGCTGGCAGATTACCATGGTGGTACCGTGGCCTGAAACACAAATGTGTGTGTATATGTGTGCTTCTAGCTTCTCTCCTCTTCAATGGCCGCCTAGACTCAATCATGGAGGCTCCATCCTAATGGCTGTTTCTAATCCTAATCAGTTCCAAATGCCCACCTCTGAACACCACACTCAGGTTGAGTTTCCATGATCTTAAGACTTTACAGTGGAGATTAAATGTCAACACTTGAAGCCTAGGACACACTTAAACCATACCGTGAGCAGTTTACCCTGAGCCTCACTCGGGCAGGGTGGTTGTGTACCAGCTGTCCTGAGCTGCACTCAGGCAGGTGTCATTTCAGCCAGTCAATTCTTGTACTGAGCACATTTGATAAAATTGTTGCTTTTATATTTCCTGTTATAAAAATTAGCAGGGGGCCGGGGATATAGCTCAGCAGTACAGTGCTGCATGGCAGGCACAAGGTCTTGAGTTCGATTTCTGACACCCTCTCAAAAGCACCCCCCAAATTAATGACAAAATATGCAAATTTTGATTGTCTTAAATTTAAATATTGGGCTGATAAATGGTTAATGACATTATTTCTCCTTAATTATTACAGAACTTTAGAGGTGCAGTAAACTTTGATTCTCTTTTTGTCCCATTTTTTCTCTTTATGGTAAGACATTTTACTGCAGAGAGGTTAATTTACTTATTCAAGGGCAAGTATGTAATGGCTGGGAAGAAAGCAAGCTAGAGTAGGGAAGAATTAATCTTAATTTTTAGAGTTTTACAAAGCCTCTTAAATTATGTTGGGACCTTACTCTATTTTTTTTTTTTTTTTTGCTGTACTGGGGATTGAACTCAGGACCCAGCACTTGCTAGGCAAGCGCTTATTCCACTGAGCTATATCCCCAGCCCCTACTCTATTATTTTTAATGCTGTAAAGCAAATAGAATTTCTTGTAGCTGCAAGTAACCTTAGAGACTTCAGATGCAATCCCATCATTACATGGATGAGTAAAATAAAGCCCAAACACAGGGCACACCTTCCCAGTGGGGCTCGCTGGTGGAGGGCCCGGGCCTGAGTCCAGACCTTTCTTCAGTGCAGTCTAGCACTGCGCCAAGTATGTTATGTGTCCCAATTTAGGAGAGACTTCTTTTTTTAAAAACTTGTAAGTTATTTTACTTGGCTTTGAAAGCATATTGTCTTGAAGAAAAATATTTTAGGTAATGTTTAAGTTCTGTGCTATCCCACAAAAGCCTATAAATTACTTGGGTTATAGTAATTAAAGCATTTTATGATAGCTATTATTTATAATACTGTCTTTGGGAGACTGTGTTCCAATTTTATTTAGGAAAAGTATGATTTTAGGGGGGAAATTGTGATTTTTTAAAAAGTCGGTATGAATACCAGTCACTATGAATTTACATCATTGTGTGCCCCGTTCCTTTGGAGAAGAGGACCAAGAAGAACGCTCTCTCTTTTCCTTATGTATCTATCATATGCCAGGCAGTTTGTAAGGCACCAGTGAACCAAAGTGTTGGAACTTCTGATCAGTGGAGCCAGACTGGATACAGTGATAGAGAATTGCTGGATAGAGATGGAGTCACCTAAATGAAGGAGTAGATGAAGTTCTCTGACAGTAACATTTAAGCAGAGACCCGAAGTTCAGACAGAACCAGGTAGTGGGGTGATCATTTCTTACATTCTAAGTTAGGTGAATTAAGAGCAGCGCCTCCTACTGGGCAACTTCGTGGACTGTGGCTGTGTTCTCACCAGTGGGCTTGCCCTGCTGCTTAGGCAGGTGTGCCAGTCAGGCCTGAGTGTCAGTGTGACTGGATTAGGAGAGGTGATTGGTTCATGGGCACACTGGGCTAGTCCGTGGGTTAATCCACTGATGTTGATGGCTGGATGTGCGCCGAGGAGGCGGGGCCCGGCGGGAGGAGGTGGGATCCCTCTGTGCCGCTCTGCGCCTTTGCTGTTTCCCAGCTGCTGTGAAGTGAGCACCTCTGCCCGCCAGGCCCTTCCTGCGTGATGTGTCTGCCTCGGAGCAGCCAGCCGTGGGCTGAGACCTCTGGGGCTGTGAGTAGAAATGGCCTCCCCCGTGAAGCTGTGGGGAAGTATCTTTGTCTCAGGAAAAAGCTGACCAAGGCGGCGACTTAGATTGGTGTTTTCCCATTGGGCTGTTTCCTGAGGTTTTGGACTGAAAGTTTTTTAAAATATGATTTTCTTCCTAAGTCCGTAGAGCATATATAAAACTCCTGTTGTTTTCTTTTTCATTATCTAATGTTCCATATTAGGGTTTATTCTTACCTCAGGGCAGCAGTGTTCTGTGTAATACACCGTATATAGCCTATCTGCCTCCTTTCAGAAAGACGTTCTCAAGTCTATCTCCTAGCCAACAGATATAAGATATGCTACATTCTTCCATGATGTCATTATCCAGTCAGTTCCCTTCTCCAGAGCTTTTCACATGTCTGTGAAACTGCATTTTACCTCTTTGTTTAGTGACAGTGTTTTGCCTGCTGTTCGTATGAAAGTATCAGGCAAACCTCTTGTTCTCAAGCCAATGTAGAAAGCAGTTCGACTTTGTTGTTTTCTGAGGAGAGCATTTCAGGCCTTGAGTGTGCAAATGTTTTGGACAACCTTTTTTTCTTTTCTTTTTTCCTGTGCTGGGTAACCCAGGGCTATATGAATGCTGGGCCAGGGCTCCGCCCCTGAGCTGCAGTCCCGCCCAAGGGGCCATCTGCTGAACACCGGACTATAACCCTGAGGGCACACACCTTGAACCAGCCCATGTCCTGCACTGCTCTTGTTGGCAGAATGATGGATCAGTTGGGATGTGAGTGCCATTGTTGCCCACTCTGGGCTGAGAGAAAACATTGCAGGAAGGAAGAGGAAACATTGCAGTGGAGGGAAGTGAGACTCAGGGAGGTTCAGGAACTTGCTGAGGCCGTACCGCTAACTGGGTGAGCTGGGATTCTCTTTGGTTGGCCTGGAAACATTTCCCATCTCTGTGAGAGCTTCTCCTCAGTGCTCTTCCCTCCTGTTGACAGCTGATCCCACTAACAGTGAAAAGGAAAGAAGGCTGGGATGCCACTCACTGTAGATAGGTTTGCAGATTTACCCGAGAAAAGTTCTTCCCTTTGAAAATTCCTGAGATGACATTTCATGAATAAAATATTCTGCAAGATAGTATTATACATACTAAGAAACAGTGTTTCAAGGAGATGAAAATATTTTAGTTTTCAGTTAGGTTAGAGAATAAGATTATTTAATAAGACATTGCATTAGAATGTAAGTTCTGTGAAACCAGGGACCTCTGTCTTGCTTACTGCTTTGTCCCTGGTGTCTGGAGCACAGGTGCAGTGAGTCCTCATTCTTTTGATTTTCCTCCTCTGTTAATTCTTTGTGTACTCTTCCACTTTCTGCAAGGGTCTTTCCTATGTCTTCTTACATTACTCTGTTTTCTTATTTTTTCTGAGTAGTATCATCCATTTCCAAAAGATAAGCACATCTTTTTTTCCTTTTTTTTTTTTTTTTTTAAAGGTTTTGAGACAGGGTCTCACCATGTAGTTCAGGCTGGTCTAGAACTCACAATGTAGCCTATGCCGGCCTCAAATTTGCTGTGGTCCTCCTGCCTCACCCTTCCAAGAACTGGGATACAGGTGTGTACCACTGTGCCTGGCATGGATAAGCCATTTGTATAAGCACTGATTTTGTTTGGAAAAGTGTTCTAAAATAATATAAAGGTGTTCTTCTGGAGCCTAGGAGACCAGTGTCAGCACCGGCTTTTGCTGTTACTAAAGGCATGGTGTTGAGGAAATGGTTTAACCTTGGTGTTTCGTTGTGTGAAGGTTGGTCTAGATTAGGATTAAAAACTGAAATATTTATAGGGGCCAGACAGGCAACACAAATGAATGAGCTGAGCTGGGCATCATGTAGTAAGGAGTTGTAGAGACTTTCATATAGTGTATGCTTTGTTAACGGGCTTCTCTCTAACACTTGATGAGAATTTCGAGTTATGAATCAGTATGTCTAATGACAAGGACTTGTGTTATTTTAGCCTGGCAGTTCTTAAACTTGGCTACACTTGACAATTACCTGAGGAATATTTTTTAAAACACCGACACTTAGATCTGCTCTCAGAGATAGGATTTGCTTCAAAAATTACCATAGCTTCCCAGGTGTTTCTAACGAGCAGCTAGGTTTTTCAAATGATTAATTGGACTCTGATTAGGATATTTTCCACACCTATCTTTTAGAAACAAGCAAACACTTGTTTAGCAACAGGCAACACACAATGATCAAGGATGGCCTCAGCTCCCAGACAGATAAGCAAGTCTTTTTCTCTTTTGTTACACGAGCTTTAATGAAAGTTATTATATTGGGACTGGCCACTGGGGAACAATGTTAGATTCCAAGTCACACCTTAAGACAGAGCATCAGTTGTGTTCCTTGTACCAAGTTTGTCCCTTTTTATCACATTTTGTTTTGCCCCAAACTGTCACTTTTATTTCCCATTATATCTGTGATTCTATTTCATGACTTCCACTATGTTTTCTGAATTGATGGCAGTCACAGCTGCTGAGGGTTCAGGTTTCAGTACGTGCATATTCAGAGTTTTCTTGTAAGCCAGTCTATTGTTCTTCAGTTTTGTTTATTTATTTTTTTTTTTTTGGCATTGGGAATCGAACTTAGAACCTCATGCTTGCCAGGCAGGTGCTGTGCTGCTGAGCTATATTCTGGGCCTGCCAGTCTTTCTTTAAATGCCGTTTTGGAAAGCACTTGAACTAAAATTGGAGACTTCTTACCTCTAATAAAGACCAGGAACCAACATTTTTTGTATGTTTTAGAATGAGTTTTTGTGTGAATTGAAAACAAGAATTTTTGGCCTTTGTTTGCTTAGATTGTCAAATCTACATTCGGTTGTATCCTGATACTTTTGGTAGAACTAATTTTTTGTTATTCAGAATAAGATTTCTAGCTTATCCCTTCTTTTTGTGATCTTTTTCCTCCCTCCTTCCATCAGTGTTTGCTTTCACAACCGAAGTTCTGGGCCATTCAGACATCAGCCTTGATCCTCCGGACAAAACTTGAGCGAGGAAGCACACGTCGAGTGGAACGGGCAATGAGGCAGACACAGGTAGGAATTCACGTGGCAGTTCTGTTATTCTTCCAAATGTGTATTGTGTGAACATATCTGCGTGTGATAAATGAAGGAAGCGGATGACTTCTGTTTTACTCAAGCATTGCTGTTATGTACAGTGTAGGATCTGGAGTTAGACTGGCCCTAAACCTCAGCTCTGTTGCTAAAGTTCTGAGAACTCATGATTAACCTTTTTAAGCCTCAATTTTATCATCTGTAGGAAAAGGTAATAACAGTAGCACTTACAAGTTTATGGTGAGCCTAAACAGAGGCAGTGCTGGAGTTAATTTTCAAAAAATAGGTGGTGTCAAAAATTTAGTGTGTCATCTGGGCATGGTGCCATGTGCCTGTAATCCCAGCACTTGGGAGACTAAGGAAGGAGGCTTTGCTAAGCATTCAAGGCCAGGCTGGACTACACAGTTGAGAGCCTGTCTCAGAGGAAGAAAAAATCATCAGTTTGTTTAAGGAAGTAAAATACATCTTCTAATACAAAAACGTTTACTGATGACCTACACACTTATAATAGTCATCATTCTCTATGTAATATCATTTTATTCTTGATGTGTAAGCTGTGTTTAGTCCCTTTCATGCATTACCTGATAAACCACCCAAAATACAACTTTATTACCAAGAAAAATAGAAAATCTTGCAGTGTGTTTTGGATTTCATAAAGCCAGTATCTTGGCTTCATTAAGCCAATTTGTGTTGTGGTAAAATACTTGGGACTAGGTAATTTGTAAAGACATTTACTTTGCACGGTTCTGGAGGCTGAGAGTCAAGATCAAGACAGGCTCTTGGCTGGTCTGGGCTGCTCCTTGTAGGTGGTGCTGTGTAGTTGTCCACACATAGCAGAAGGGAGAAGCCCATTTCCACAAGCCCTTTTGTTTTTGTTTCTGGTTTTTTTTTTTTTAATTGAGCTTTTTGAGACAGGGTCTCACTATGCAGTTCAGGCTGGCCTTGAACTCACTTTGTGGCCCAGGCTGGCCTTGAACTTGCAATGATCCTCCTGCGTCAGCCTTCCAATTGCTGGGATTACAGGCATGCACCACCACGCCCAGCTATAAGCCCTTTTGTAGATGTAATTCCATTCATTAGGGCTGTGTCTTCATGACCTAATCCTTTTAATACTTTCACACTGGTCATTAATGTAAGAATTTTGGGGGACACATTCAGACCATAATGACGAATGAAAATAGTAATATGTAAAATTTGTTTTTGAAACATTTTCAAACCTATGTGAAAGTTATGTGAGAACAGTACAAAAATCCCCACATTGCCTTCACCATCAGTGTCCTAATAATGTTCCTTTTGTGTCACAAGGATCCAGCTACAGAATTTAGCTGTCTTGTTCTTTGAGCCTCCTTCACTTTGGAACAGTTCTCTAGTCACTGTTGACCATGATGGGTTTGGTGTGTTTGGAGATTAGTGACTAGTTACTTTGTAGGCTGCCCTTCAGTTTGAGTTATTGGATGTTTCCTTGTGGGCTGATGCAGAAATGAGTTTGTAGCTCAATGTGCTGAGGTCCCTGGGGCCTGGTTGGAAATTGGTTTCTTGGGGTGTGACTTGGAAGGATGTATTCTTTTTTTTCCTATTTTTATTTTAAAATTTTTTTATTAATGCATGTTTGAAGTACATAATGATTATAGTCCTTGTGGGGAGTTGGTGCATGTACATAACATATCTTAATAATTTTTTTTTTAAATCCCTGGAAGGGTATGTTCTTGTCCCTGACTCTTCCTTTCTATCTCTGCTTCCTGGCTGCCATGGGTGGGGCAGCTTTTCCATTGCTTTGCCTGCTGTACTCCTGTTTTTGCTTTGTAAGCCAAAATGAACCTCTCCTTTAAGTTGTAGATATGAGTATTTTGTCCCAGTGATGGTAAAGTGGCTAAGGCACTTCCCCTGAGTGTGAGCTGGACTCAGATGTCTTCCGCATTAGAGAATATGGAAAGGGCAAGGTGGTAAATGGACAGAGGAGAGAACTGGTAAACACCACCCTGAGCGAGTTCATCAAGGCTTAGCATCCCCAGCAGGTGACACCCTGAGCCTCCTGATAGGAGATGGCGAGAAGAGCACCCAGCACCATTCTTCTCCAGACCCACAGCTTTGTCTCATTATGAGAAAGCATTAGGGAGAACCAATTGAGAGAGACCCGGCAAAAATACAACTGCCCTCTCCGGGACCGGGAGGCCATGGGAAGCAGGGCTAGGAAACTGGCACAGATAGGAAACACTAAGGTATGATGGCTAAATGCAGTGTGGTAGCCGTGATTGGGTCCTGGAGCAGAAAAAAGAACATTCATGGAAAAACTGGTGAGATGCAGGTAAAAATCTGTAGTGTAATTAATTGTCACTCACCCATGTAAATTTCTTACTCTTAAAAAATGTAGCATGAATAGGTGCCATGTTAACATTAGGATAAGAAAAAAAAATTAAGCATTAAGTGTTCTTTTCAGTAAACCAATAGAAATCAGCAGTACAATTATACCAGCTATTCTTGTATATACTTACATAGTTTTTTCCCTTCTTTTTCTCCTTTCCCTCATACCAGTTGTTCCTGCCCTCAGAGCAGTTTCTTTTCCTTTCACAGTATCTATTGTACCTTTCAGATTTTATTTACTCTGTTAGGTTCTTACACTAGGGAGACAATATGATGTTTACATAAATAGGTTTGATTTATTTCACTTATGAGTATGGTCTCTAGTGCATCTTTAAAAAAACATTAGGATAAGATAGGTGAAGAGTGTATAGGAATTCTTTTCAAAATTGTTGTAAATCTATCGCTTCTCAGCCTTTGGGCTAAGATCAAAATTTTTGCAAATCTAAAATTACTCAAAATTAAAGTTTGTCCTCAAAAAAGAGACAGAAAAGTAAATAAATGTATAGAGAAAAGTAACTTGTGTGGAAATATATATCCTGGCCAGTGCCTAGGTAGCCTTGGTCCTTGTTTGTTCTCCAATTATACAGCCAGCACCTGGCCAGCATCTCAATGATGAAAATAGGCTTCAGTGCATCTCTTGGGCCCATGGGCAAAAATGTGTACCCATGTGATGATGCTGTTAGCATGGCCCATTCCGCCATTGCTGCAGCAGATGGGGTTCTCGAGGTATTGTGCCCAATATTGTGGATACCCTTTTCCTCCAGGGAGCCAAATGAGAACCGTGGGGACATGTCTTTATTGCAGCCTTTGACTCAGCAGGATGCCATTGTGCTATAGCTTGCATGGTACAGGGTCCCAAATATCCCAGTTTCTTGTGGAGCCAAAGCACTACAGCAGAAAGTAGCCCTCAGAGAGTGGCTTCCCTTGTCAAAATGTGAGCTAAGCCATTTCCTGGCAAGAGGAAGGGCTTATATCCTGACCTAACCCTAACCCTAACCCACCCTACATAGTTAATGTCTTGACCACAATCCTGTAAGTCTCACCATAGGTTGGCACTCCACAAGGGACAGTGCCCTATCTGCCAGTCCTGAGCTGCCCAAACCAGCACTCAACGCATTGGCCCCCTACAGGTGTCTCAACTGTCTGTACGAACAAGTAGGGGACCTTCTTCATGTATCACAAGTAGCCATACTGCAAGTAGCCATACTGTTCATAACTCTAGAGGTCCATTGGCTTGGCGTGCCTATTGCAGTTTCAAACCAGAGGATTTCCATGGTGGGCTGGAGAGCAAGTGCTGTTCATTGAGGGGCTGTGCCACAGCTAGACCCATCAGTACACCACATGTCAGCTGGAGGTCCCTCTTTCCCTCTGCGTAGGGACTAGGGGTCATGTCCTGTGAATCCTCTACAGGTTCCTGGGCCATGTATGTCATGGGTCCCCAGACCATTGCCAGTTCAGCTGCCAATGGGCTAGCTGAGAAAGAGGCCCGCTGTTGGAGATACATCTCCCAGTGTGTGGGAGTGGGGCCCTGTGCCACTGCCCTCCTGGAATAGGCTGTCAGCATCTGTACCCAACTCTCTTTTGGGTATTTTGCCTGCATTCCTACTGTCTGTTGTCCTACAATGCTTTCAGAGGCATGCAGAGCGCTATACACTGCTGCCAGCTATTTGTCAATCAGGGAAAGCTGGCTCTTGGCTCCCTTCCCCAATGTGACCAAAACTCAACACGGCGCTTCTGCTTCCCCTGCTTTTGCCATAGGCCCCAGCCAAACCCATCGCCAATTTCATTTTCTATCTCAAATAACAGTAGTGTGCTTCTAGTGGAGAGCATGGGTTCAAAAGAAGGGTCAAATGACTGTTGTAGCCTTTGGGCTGCCTCTTGGCCTTCTTAGATTTGGGAGTCTCCTCATTTTATCATGATCATGTGCAGAATGAATGCAAAATTTGTCTAATTTTCTGTCATTTTTGAGCCACTTAGCTCATAACCTGAACTTTTGCCAGTTCCTCTGATTCAGTTTGATACTGCTGTTTGTTAAAAGTTACTGCATCCTTGAAGAATAAGGAAAAGCATTGAAAATTATGTGTATAATGTTTTTCTTAAAAAATCTGTTTTAGTTTATGTGGAAAACTGTTCCTTTACAAACTGTGTAAAGTGATACAACAGTAAACTGTTAAAACTGTGAATGCAGCTATCGTGGCCCTTAGGAAAAAGTTTAATCTTATCTTACTCACGTTGAAAAAATGCTGGTATGGTGAAGTCAGGTGACTTCCCCTAATTTGGCCAGTTAACAGCACTCTGGACTATAACTTACAGTTAGTTACATTAAAAACACCAATAGCAGGTCCTCAAATATAGCAGATTTGGGGAGTTTCCCAGTGAGATGTGCCAACCTTGAAAATGTTTTATTATACTTCATGCTAATAAAATGAAGATTATAAAATCATCAGAGATGAAGGAATTTCAGGTTGGGGCCAGTCCATTAAAAACTCAGTGAAAGAGTTCTTTAGGTATCACATGTTAAAAGCTATGATGAATAATGAAAGTAGTATGTGTGGAAATCCTGTTTATTGTGATGACTGTGAGTATAAACTGAATGAATTAAAGTGAAGTTATATTTTTCAGGAACCATTTATATTATACTTTTTACTAGTAATATATCTTTTTTTTTTTTCTGTTGTCCTTTAGCTTTCCTTTTCCTGTCTGATCCAAATCTATATAATCAACATTTTCTTTATCATGAGATCACATCATTTTCTTCTTGACTGTGATGAAAGTAGTATGTGGTAAAAGCAGTATTATATATATATATTCCAAGTAAAGCAAATTAATTGATGCCACATTAATTCAAAGAGACCATCTCCTTTATGGCCAACACCCTACCCCTAAAGTGGTGTAAATCAAATTTGTCATTGTTTTCCAACTTTGATGCTATCTGATTTAACCTAGTCGTAGGTAAACACAGTAAGTTATTAGAGATTTGTGTTAGTTTTGTGTTCATTATTAAAATAGTATTGCTGATGAACTTTTAATTGTTCAATAATCTCTTAAACCTGTTAATTTAAATTGTGAAGATCTGACCCTATCCATGTCATTGTCTCTCTAGGGATGACTGCCCAGCAGGGGTGCTTTCCTTTATTCTTGAATTTCTGATTAATGTAGTTACCTGTATGATTTGCAGGAATATGACTTTTTAAAAAATCGTGGTTAATTATGAAGGGAGATTGTTACCAGTGGGCAGATTATTGTTTTTGTGTGGGCTGATACTCCTTCTCCTTACTGGGGATTAAACCCAGAACGTTAGCACTGAGACCTTTAGCACTAACCCAGCACTTTTTTCCTTTTATATTTTGAGACAGAGTTTTCACTAAATTGCTCAGGCTAGGCTTTTGCAATTCTTCTGCCTCTGCCCCTCAGAGTGCTAGTATTAATGTTTTCACTTTAAGTTGGCCATTATAGCTATTGGGGACTACACATTCACAATGACTAATTTTACATACTTCCCTAAGGGATGAATGGAGGCTTGGGATTTTTGATATCAACCTTTGACAATCACCAATGTAAACATACCACAGTAATATATTTAACAATGTTTATTGGGGTGTGTCCCATAGAGTCATGGGAACCACTGTGGCCCCATTAATGAACAAAGGCTGGAATAAGATTTTCCGAGGCAGCTGCTCCTTTATTCACCAAGGGGAGCCTGTACAACAGCCTCCCCCCAAGGGATCTCTGTTTAACTAGCTTTACAATTTTTTGATGACCTGTGAGAAGCAGATCATAATAGTTTACAATTTACACATTATATTTTGAGTCACTGTACAAAACAATAATATGTATTACATTTGTCAAACCAATCTTAATCTTAACAAATTTTTGATCAGCTGGCAACCTGAGTTGAAGCATGTCCTTTGTTCTAATGATATTTGTAAACTACCTTAAGATATAGACAAATGTTTTAAAAATCCAAAAAGGCAAAAAAAGGAAAACATTGTTGAGCTCAAACAAAACAGCTGTAAGTATGGCAACTAGTTACAAATTTGACAGAAAGGCAGACAAAAATATGTAAGACAATTTATTTATAAAGTTAGAGTGTACTCGGATGTATTTGGCCAAGTGAAATTACAATAATTTTTTTAGAGCTTAAATGTGTAAAATAAATAGGCTAGTCGGAACTTTTTGTAGGTCAATTAACAGAGATCTCTTGTAATAAGAATCAGAAAAATAAAACCTTTTACAACTGCGAAAGCAAAGACAATTTTTAAGATGGGCACTAGGCTGATGATTATCTGATTGGAACATACGGCTGTTCAGGCTACTAATTTTTGGGAATGGGGAGTATGTACTGGGAATAGAACTGCACTCACCAGGCAGACGCTGCACCACTGAGCCATATCCCTGAGCTATACCCTGTCGTTTTGATAGCCATATTTGTTAGACAGTTGTAGCCAATAGCTGGAACTGCTGCTTTGATAGGTACATGTAACTGTTTCCTCTTAAAGGCAGTGTCAACTTTTTAGTGGCAGGTGAGCAGGCCAGGCTTGTGTATAGAAAGATTATCTCCCTGAACCTACAAGAAGTTCTGGAGAGAAATCATGACAGGAGCCAGTCCCCTGGGCGGTGGGGTTGTGCCTATTATTTAATATATGCTCTCATTTAAAACTCCTACTAAACTCATATGATTCCCTAGGAATGTTTAGTTCTGCTAATGAGCTTATGTGTGCTATAAAAATCAGCCAGTTTGCCTGTGATGTCAAAACCAGTCAGCATCATTCTTGAAGGGAGCTAGAAAAGGAGTTAAACTCTATATCTGCTTAAAGACTAAAAGGCAGATAAACTTGAACTAAAACTTACACATCTATTTTCTGAGAGCTTCAGGATTAAATCTGGATGAGATTTTCAGAGTATGGCCCAGAGATAAGTGAAAGTCAGTTCCAGTCAGGACAGGTCCCAGGGAGGGAAAGCTTACCATTCTAGAAACTTGGTCCTGAAATTCAGCCACAGAGGTGAGGATTGCCTTGGACCAAACACTATTGTAAACTGTGTTATTTGTCAAGGGCAGGGCAGTGGAAAAGGGACAAAGAGTGATTCCACGTAAGAACTAAATTCTACCCATCTCAGGTGCAGAAAGAAAAGATCAAGCGCTTTCCTGATTGGATTTCTAATCTTAGCAAAACATGCCTCTAGAGACAAAAGTTATGACTGACACCAACCATATGGCCAAACAGAAATGAAGCCAGTAATCAAAGAACCTAAATGGCTGCTTTTTAACCTTTTGAAAGAGAATGAGAGAGAAAATAAAAGTGTTCCAATTACATTGTTTAGGGCTTACTTTCTAATAAATGATTCTGAATCAAAGTTCTCAAGTATCTGCCTGCAAAAAAGATCTATCATTTCTGGGGACGAGGCAGATATAACAGTCCAGAAGATACCTTGGCCTTAAGGCAGAGGTCTTCAAGACATTTTGGGTTCCATGTCCCATCACCTCTATAGCAGTTTTAGCTAGGCTTTATTTAAACCCACTCTGAAAATAGATACCCCTGGGTGTCTGTAATACACCTAAGAAAATCATAAAGTCTGTACCCATTGTCTATCATTATAATTTAATATTTAATTTAAGAGCAACATTACATCTCTAGTGGCCCTGAATCAAGGCCAGCAGTTTTCTGAAGCTGTTGGTTTCAAGCAGGAGCCTAAAGTGGTATCTTTCTATGGTCTGTTGGCCATTTCAGAACTTTAGAAATGTAATGGTCAATTCATTAGAAAGAAACAGTACAGCTTCAGCTTCAGCTTCAGAGGCCCACGCTCACGGAAGTCTCCCGACTTGGCCAGGGGAGAGCAGAGTTCCGAGAGCTGGTCCAGGGCTGGAGAGGGGAGGGCGCAGCCAGGAAAAGAGGCGGTGGCGGTCAGGAGCAGTTGTTGAGCCCAGTGTGAGGATGAGAAGTTACAATAGCCACTGGGACAGAGTCCCCACCCAGTGGCAACCTTCCTAATCAGCACTTGGAAAGAATCAATGCAGCTAGTACACAGACCACCACGCCCGGCTCTGCACCTGCCTTGGGGTGGTGGCCCCCTGCCTCTCTGCTGGGTGAGTGGCTACCGGTGGAGAGCAGCGGGGAACCTTGGCAGCAAGCCACGGCGGCTCCCAGGGATCGGGCGGAGGAGTGGACAGGGGCTCCAGCACTGCAACGGGAGGGAGATGCAGATGGAGGTGGATCGCGTGGCTCCATGCCCTTCTCACTCCCAACATCAGGCAGGAAGCATGAGCTGGGTTGCTGGGACTCAGCTCCCACCCTGAACTCTCTGGGAGCACCTTGAGACTCGGCGGCTTGAGCAAGCACCGCCTATTCCTGGCAACAATGGGATGAATCCACGGACTTCAGGACTCACCCCAAACTATTAATGTGAGCACCAAGAGGGTCTCCTTACAGCTTGCACATACGAACCTTGCATGAACCCATAGCAACAAATTAGATGAAAAGCAGCAGACCGGGAATCCGAAAAACAACAACATACTCTATACAGCAGACCTGAGAAAATCCTCCAACTCTATTCTAGAACTAATCTTTAAACTCAGTTCATACCCTGAACTAACACAGTGAGAACGGGCCAGGGAGATTTCAAGCCCTTATACCAAGCATCATAAGTTCGTCCAATGCCCAGCTGCAGGGGGTGGGGAACGGTAATACTGGAGATCAGGAGGAGGGAGGAGGAGAAGAAAGGGCCTCCGGCATCGAGGCAATGGGACAGAGCCGAACGGGTCACCGAGGGCGCCCCAATGGGGGCGTGTGCCCTGCGGCTGCTCCGCCGTGGGCCCCACTGAGGGTTCCCCATGGACTGGACCCGCCCCCACCTATAGTGTGGCGACAGGGCGGAGCCAGGCGGTTTGCTGTGAGCATATGTGCTTTTCCACCTCCGACCATGGCAGTTTGTCTACACCCATGTATGTTATAGTATAGTCTGAGGCACCTATATCTCTTCCCAAGGCGAGAGCCCAGGGATATAGATAAACCCAGGAGTACAGTTATTATCACAGGGAAGATGACTGATTGAGTGGTAGGGCAATGGAGATGAGGGAGGAGAAAATTGAATGATCAAATGGGCCATCATCTGTGTAACTGAGTAACAAATGTGAGGGTAACATTATGTAGGAAAGCATCCAGAGCTAAATCCCTTCTATGTTCTCTATAATTTTGTATTTTCTCACTTTATATTATATAGCATCCAGTGCTAATTCCCTACTATCTTCTCTATAATTTGGTATTTCCTTTAATGTTTATGTGTTAACTAATGTGAAGATAACATTATATAATACAACATCCAGTGCTAATTCTCTACTATATTCTGCATAATTTTGTATTTTCTGTATTATTTATTTCTTATTCTGGTTCATTTGTCTCCATTCTTTTGTCTTTAAAATAAAAAAAAAATTACATCTCTCTAATCTAGTTCATAGGTCTGAGTAAGTCTGCTAAAGATTGCAGTGTACTTATCAAGATCATCTGAAAACTCTCCTAGATCTTGTCTAATCTATTTTAGGTCACTGAGGGAAAAGGGGCCTATGAACTCAGGTCGTTCTGAATTTCCCACGTTCTTCCTGTAAGGGATTTTGTCCTTGAGGAGCTTGAACACAATCAGTTAAGGATGGGTACAGCCTCATGGAGGCTTTAATTAGGGCAGATGTAGAAGGTCCACACTCTGCATCTAAATGGCAAGCAGGGGAAATCTCAGACTCAGTAATACTGGATACCTTAAGAGCCAGAGGTGTCTGCTTTTCTTGTGGCTCATACTTACATTTGAACACAAGTAAGGATTATTTCTTCAGTGCAAAGAAAGTCTGATGATATGGCAGTTTTGACCACTTTTCTTTCACAACAATTCTCGTTGTGAAATAGCATCATAATCAATATTTCCCTTTGCATTAACCATCATGCTTAAAGAAGGAAGCATTGTTTAGCACTAAACCATTGCTTTCTATTTCTTTGAAAGAGGGCTCTAAACATCCCCTTTTTTGTTTTGACACCAATGATTGCAATATTTTCAACTTCTCCTTATTTAGGGGGCATACATTAATCCAAATTGGCTCAGTAAATTTCCATTGGGTTTAACACAGAGTTAACACTGATTCCAGGAGTCCCAGTATAAAGTGTCCATAGCCTGAGTGTTCTTCCCACCTCAGTCTCTGCCTTGGCTGGGACTACAGGCATTTTCAGTTACAGGGTGCCATCCCTGGCCCATTGCAGCCACCTCATTTCCTCTGGCACAGGTCCTGTGCAGCCATTGCTAGCTCTGTCACCTTCTGGCCATTGGCATGTTGCATTGTCTCTGAAAATTTGGAGGTTCGAGCCAACGAAGAGTCTCTCCACAAGTCTCATTAGTACATCATCTTTGCCAAACCACCGCTGGGAGATAATAAGGTTCAAGAACATCTCCTTGCATGGCTGCCTTTTTAGGCGCCTGTTGTTATGTAGACATAGAAGGTTCTGAATGGTTCACCTTTAAGTAGTCTGGAGTCCCAGGCTGAGGAGTTGCTTTAAAATTTTTACCTGGCTCTTGGTCTCCCCCGGGAGCCAGCGGCTCAGTGGGAGGTTTTTCCTTTTCTTTATATTTTTCTCCTTTGCCCTGTTCTAAAATAGAAACTTTGGGGATACTAGTACTTAACAGATCTAGAACAGATTTTACCAAGCTCCACACTGAGCAGGTCCCAGGAGAAACATATTTTCCTTTGCCATGAATCTCTTTAAATTTTTTTTCATCTTGTCATGATTTTAAATATCCACAGTTCCTACTTCTGGAAACCAAGGATTGTACTTAATTATTTTTGGACTATTTTGGTGATACTGCTAGCTGGCACTGTGTACTTTGCCTTTCTTTAATTTTACTTTTGCCCTCATTTATTAAATAATTTCTTTCTGCAGTTCACTTCTGCAAATGGAATTGTAGTGGACCTATGTGAAACTTCCTGGATCTATCTTCTATGACTCTTACTCCTTCCCCCAGGCTTTATATCTCTTTGTCTTTTTGCTTGATGTTTTGGAGACTTCTTTTGCCTTTTCTTCTGTATTACTAGGTTTGGTCATTAGCTCAGATCATAATATTTACTTACTTATTTATACTGGGAACTTTGTCCTAACCCACATTCTTAGTCCCTGTTTGAAGTTTTGAGGTAGGATTTTACTACGTTGACCAGGCTGAGCTCAAGCTTGCAGTCCTACTGTGTCAACCTTCCAGAGTGCTTTCTTCTCGTTTTTCTGGTACTGGGGCTTGAACCCGAGGCCTTCGCCCTGAACTGCATGCGGAGCTTCAGTTCGTGCCCTTAGGCTATGAGGGAGCTGGGATCACAGGCATGTTCCGCGGTGCCTGGCTTCCTGTTGTTGTTGTTCCTTTCCTTTTCCTTTTTGCGGGATGAGATCTCACTGTGTTGCCTAAGTTGACCTCAAACTCACGATCGTATCTCAACCTGATGATTAAAAGGAATCATTACTGCTTAAGAAATCTCAACAAATAGCAAAATAATTACACTGCTTCCTGTGTTACAATGCTGGGTCATGCCGTTGAGCTTTTCAAATATTTCAAATAAGAAAATGTGTCTTCTCCCTCTGGTTTACATTAATAACCATGTGCATGTGCATTTCAAAGCTATTGAAAAGTATATAAAGATTTGCTTATGTGATTGTAGCTGTGCTTTTATTTGTTAGTGTAATTATAATAGTAGTAGTTATTACTATTATTTTCACTTACAGAAAAGTCATATGCCAGATACTGAGTAACCCAGGGAAGCAGGCATTATCTGTGTTTTTACTGATGAAGAAACTGAAGCACAGAAAGTTTAAGTGACTCAACCAAGGTTGTTTTGGTCTTTTTGAGACAGGATTTCACTATGCAGTTCAGGCTGGCTGTGAGCACACTCTGTAACCCAGGCTGGTCTTGATCTTGCAATGATCCTTCTGCCTCAGTCTCCCTAGTGCTGGGATTATAGGCATGTGCCACCTCACCTGACTCAATCAAGGTTTTATAACCAGACTGGGACTAGTACCAGATCTTCCTGATTGTGAGCTTCGAACATGCTTTGCCCACTCTGGTGGATGGTTCTAGGGAGCTAAGGAGTTCTGTGTTGCAGAACTGGCTTAAAAAAAGGGAAAATGAGCTGGCTGTGTTGGCACTACACTGCACCGCCCTCGGGATGGAGGCGCGAGGATCACTGCAAGTCTGAGGCCAGCCTGGACTGTATATCGAGAACCTGTCTCAAAAAAATAAAAAGAGTTGAGAGTAGAATAGTGCTTATCAGAGTATAGGGGAGGGTGGGAGGAGGAAGAGGTGGGGAAAGGTAGTCCCCTGGGTATTAAGTTACAGTTGGATAGGAGAAATAAGTACTAGTGTGGTATTCCATAGATACTGACAATATCCTATATAAGAAAAAATCAATCTTCCTATCATCTGGCTATCTAGCTGTCTGTGTCTGTCTAATCTATCCCCAGAAGTACCTAGTTCTGGAGGCAGCAGCGTGCAGCTCTCTGTGATAGCTTCAGGGCTGGGCGGCTGACTGCTGGGCGAGGAAGGGGGACAGTTTCAGTCTCCAGCGCTGCACCACAGCCGCCTCCGCCTCCTCCTCTTCTGAGCAGTTTCACAAGCTGCAGGAGATCTTCCATAGCAATATGCAAAGCAGCAACTATTGGTGGTTTTTTTTTTTTTGTCTTTGGTTTTTTTGTTTTTTGTGTTTTTCTGTTGTTGAGAGGATTAATTGTCTGACCAATTTTGCATGTCTGTATCTGGGTTCATATATATACACTTCGAAGATATCAATAGGTAAAGCAACAACCACTGTTGAGTCCATGTCACCTTGTCTGTAGATCAGTTTTGATTGTACTATTTTTTATGCTAATTTGTGTCTATTTGCTAATATGTTTTTGTGCTTTTATTAAAAAAAAAAGGGGGGGGGCAGAGTTTGCCCAGGTGGCTGCTAGGGACTGCTAGGGCCTAGGAGAGGTTGATGAGAGATTCTGATAGCAACAGGAAGTAAATGAAATGCTGGCAGTCATGGAGGAGGAACTATGGAATGCATCATCTTTCCATAACCCCATGATGTCTAAGCTGCACAACTATTGGAAGGACCTTGCCAAACCACATGGGGAGGTGAGACGCACTCCTTTGACAGCCATACATGGGGCTCAGCAGACACGGAGCATGGCACGTGTGCCATGGAGAATGAACCTGTGAGTGGGCTACAGTCTCAGAGACAGTGCTTCTGCAAAGCCCTGCAGCATCAGCTGGCCACCTCCAGCGGCCTCACTGGATTGCTACAGAGGCTGAACAGCTGGCTTGAATTGATAGAAGAGTTGGGGCAGCAGCCAGAGAGCAAAAGTGACAACCAACGAGCTGCTGCTTTCCACCGTCATCTTACCGGAGCTGGTCGTCTGTGGAGGCTTAATACAGGTTCTTTTGCAGCAGTGAACTTCCGTAGGAAGGGCTTTGTGGACCAGAACCTTGAGCCTGTGGATGAATGGTGTTAGGCAGGATGTGGAACAAGCATGTTGCTGCTGTGCGCTGACAGTTCAGGGATGCATTGTGTACCCAGACAGTGGAAGGAGGGAAGAGTGACAAGTGCAATGTGATTTACGAAGGAGAAAATACTGCTTTTGATTTCTTCAAATTAAAAAAAAATGAAACATTCTGAATGTTTTTAACCACAAGGAAACAATAACTATTTGAGGAGATAAATATGCTTACTCTGATTTTAACACTCCAGAATACATAGTATACATGTACTGAAACATTATGTGGTACCCTATAAATATATACAATATGTGCAATTTTTATGTGTCATTGAAAAAACTCATCATAGCCACCTTCATATTTCATATATTGAATATAATGATTCGGGTAATTCAAATCTTCTATAGAAATATTCATACAATAGTTATGGTAAAAATGGGTAAAGCTTCATTGATAAAGAAGAGCAAAATGATATCAACAGAAGACTTGGCCTAATCTGGAGGAGAAGAGTTGAATGAAGACAGGCAGAGAGAAGTGAATAGAAGCCTCTGTGAGAAGCTGTGTCCCAGAGCTCAGCGTTTGGAGGCTGAAATCTGGGCGGCGGGATGAGAGGGAACCAGAATGCATACAATGTCAGCATATGATTTGTGGGAAAAGGGCGTGCAGGTCGATGAGTCAGCCTGGCTTCTGATAAGGCCAAGAAAGGGGCTCCCCAGAGGGATGCTGACAGGCTGACTCCAGGATGTGGGCTGAATGACTAGTTCCTAGATAAGTGCGATGAAAGGGTAGGACAAGTGGTCGATGACATACAGTAAATTTTATTTATTTATTTATCTATCTATCTATCTATTTATTTATTTTTATGTAAATTTTATTGATAGGGAAAACTTAAAAGTCCTAGGAAGATATGGAAAAAGGAAAAATAGGAAATAGGTAGGGACTTTTTAAGATGAAGCGACAAAATACACTTATAAAAGCCTTAAAAATATTTTCAGTAGATTCCAAGGGCAGACAGACTAAAGCTTTGGGCAGGATCACATTATGTTGCCTAAACTAGTACTTTAGTTTTTCTGGGAGAACACCTGTAGACATCCTAACACTTTTAGGCAGCATTTCCCAAAGTTTCCTGGACAAAGGGCACATACTACCTCTTGGGACGCTTGTTAAAATACCTCCCTTTAGCCTGGCCCTTAAGAGGTTCTGAGTCTGTACGTTAATTATGGGTGTACTGGGAAAAAACTATCTTAGGCAGAGTACCCTGTTCAACCACACAGCTTCTGGTGTTTTTCTTTCTCCTGCCCCAGTAACATACAGAACATAGGCTGAAAGGTCTTTATATGCTTCGTTACCCCACAGTTACTGTTTTTAGTAAGTTTTACTTACAAATGCTTTTGGAAAAGCAGTTATTATTAAGCAGTAAATATTATACCAAATACTTGTGCTGCTTAGTTATATACTTGGTTGTCTCTAGCATAGCTAACTCAGTTGCGTTTTCCACAGAGTACTGTTTTTACTTGAAAGAATGGACAAACTGCGAGTAGGCAGACCTGGGTATTTGTCATAAATATTCTCAAAAGTAAATGAAGTCAGCTCACCAATTCAAGGAAAGTAATTGATGGTATTTGTTACTGATAAAATTTTGAGCTTGCAACAAAAAATCAGACTTTTGGAAAACTTGTAATACAACTGTGGACTTGACAACTTCCTATACAGTTACTGGAATTAGACTTTTTTGATGAGATTAGTGACGGTATCACTGCGTGTAATATTTTGGTATTGTATGAAATGTGTCAGCATTTGAAAGATCAGCCCATTTTCCAAATGACCAGAGTGCTATTACAGAGTCAGGGTAAAAGTGCAAAATAGACCAGTGAATACTGTACTTTTTGTTTATTGACCAGTGGATTTTAATGTAACAAAAAGTTCATTGATAGGGTTTCAACCTGGACATTGGATGTAACTTTTGAGAAACTACCACATACTGAATTTGGCTGTGGTATCAAAGAACAATGTCCACAATTAACTATAAAAGCTATTAACATGCTCTTCCCTTTCCCATCTACATAGCTGGGTGAAGCCAGCTTTTCTTCATAAACTTCAACCAGAATATCATATTGCAACAGATTGGCTACAGAAGCATACTAAGACTCCAGCTGTCATCTGTTAAGCCAGACAATAAGATCGGTAAAATTGTGAGACAGTGCCCCTCTCTTCAAGACGTTTTGGCTGGGCATAGTGGCTTGTAATCCCAGCACTCGGGCAGCTGGGAAAAAGACTTTTGTTTAGGATATTAGAGTTTATTTTCATAAAAAAAGTTATTGATGTTAATATAATTGATTTCTTATTTTATCTTAAAGGTAGTTAAACATTAAAAACTTTCTCAGTTTTCGTTTCTAGTATGTTGTATTGATAATACATAGAAAAAAGCTCTGTGGAGTGCCTCAGGGATTTATAAGTTTAAGGGGTCCCGGAACTGAAAAAGTTGAGCTGCTTGACCTCAGGTGTGGCCAGGAGGAGAAGGATGCGGAGGCCATGTGAGCGTCTTGAGGCCTGGCCTTCTGTTCTCCACCTCACTCGGGAATCATGAAACGGGGTGTGGCCAGCTGCTGTTAGGACGTCTGGTTGCTGCGAGGATAGAAGCAATAACTAGCATATTCTTGACCAGGCCGCATCTGACTTCCTTATAGGGAATTTAGGAGAAAAGATGGTTGGATAGAGTTCTTAATATTTTTCCCACAGGAAGCTGTTTTTTATTTTCACAGATCTAATCATTGTCCACATAGTTCTGAGATAAAGTTTTAACAGAGCTGCCAGGTCTTGTCTTTGGAGTCAGACAAGCTCACCTACTCCAAAACTTTATGACTGTTATCTCTCAGAACTGCCTTTCTTGTTCATGATGTAAACCTAGGTTAAAAATAAACTGGTTTAAAGATATTTTTTATACTTAGTGGTTGTGTCAATAGACTTTTTTGTTTGTTTTTGAGTCAGGGTCTCATTTTGTAGTGCAGGCTGGTCTGGAACTCACTGTGTAGCCCAGGCTGGCCTTGAGCTTGCAGGGAACCTCCTGCCTAAGCCTCCCGTGGTGGGATCACAGGAGTGTGCTACCGTACCCTGTGTGCCAATAGATTTTAACTCCAGGTTTTCTTGTTCCCAGTGGAAATATTCTTAGGCCTGGGAGTTTAAGGTGGGGGTTAGCTT
Source organism: Dinomys branickii (assembly GCA_004027595.1). Taxonomy (NCBI): domain Eukaryota; kingdom Metazoa; phylum Chordata; class Mammalia; order Rodentia; family Dinomyidae; genus Dinomys; species Dinomys branickii. The sequence goes on from PVLD010008513.1 coordinate 35,130, forward strand.
GACTGCTCTATTTGTAAATCACAGCAGCCTGACTGCAGGCTACTGTTAAACAAAGCTGATCAGCCCAGCTAACTGTTAAACCTATTTGATTAAGTACATATTTTTATAATAAATCCTATCCTTCTTTAAACACAAACATCTAGAAAAATTGCAGAACAAAGTGAGTATAAGATGATCTGGCATGTGATTAGTCATACCTTTTAAATGATCAGCTAATTTCTACTTGGCTCTTCAGAAAGCTGATAAACATTTTGGTATTGTGCTAGTGAGAATGAATAGCTTTCAGTGAAAGGGTAGGGCCTTTGGGACTAGTTCTGTTCTTTTGAAGATATTTGTGCCATACTTTTAGACATGAGCACATAAAATCTAGATCATACCAGATCTTGTTCAGAATTGTCTTTATATACTAAATCACTCACTGTTTGCTAATTTTCAAATGTAGTTTTGATCTTCTCTAGTTTTTCTGGGAAGTTCCTTTTGTACTGAAAACAGAACACCAAGAAGAAGGGACATGTCATTGCTTTCTGGGGTTTTATTCTTTCATTTCGTATTGCACAGAGATACCCTGACCTGAGGTTCTTGGAGATTTGAGAGTTGTTACTGCTTGCAGTTAGGCATTCCATGTACACAGATGTGCTTTTTCCCCAAAGAACACTCAAGAGTGTAAGTGCATTAAAAGGAAGTCTTCCAACTTGAAAACAGCGCCATGTTATAGTAACCCTTGCACAACATGAAGTCATCTCTTGTGTACTCATCAGTCATGGCCAGCTTTTCTGTGACTCAGCATCTCACACCTCTGACCTGTACCACAGAATGCTGCTTATTTTCCCCCTTTGTCCATATCTCTCAGTCTTTTTGAGACCAAAAAAAGTCCAGCAGTTCAGGCTGGACTTGCTCACTTTTTAGACCAAGATGGTCTCGAACTCACAACAATCCTCCTACCTCAGCCTCCCAAGTGCTGGGATTATAGGCGTGCACCACCACTCCCAGCTTGCTTGCATTTCTTAGTTTGTTCAGAAGTCTTAACCACACTGAACAATTGGTTTAGGGTATATTTTCACACATACCCTCTCTTTTTTGATGTTATCATTTTTCCTTTAAGACTGCCTCCTGATACCAGTTTTTATTTATAACTAAATGTCCATGACTTTCAGGTGTGAAATTCATAAAATTCAGAATGTAGAAAGAAAAATACAGACAGGCGCCTTAGAGGCCATTACTAAAATACATCCCGCCTCGCTCCGTCCCTTCCTCCCTTCTTACCTTCAGGGCCTGGCTGTGTATTTCAGGCTGGCCTTCAACTCACAGTTTGCTCGTTGGAGATAGACCTAGGTCACTTCACTGGGAAGAACTGCTTTTCCCATTTACCACACCGGCAAAGACTCCAGTTTGAATATTTTGAATTTGTGTCAGAACAAGTTAGAAATTATTCTGCTCTAAAAAACCTAAAGACATACTGAAAAAAGCAAGAAGGTCCACAGGAGACGCTGATGGTGATTGTGGACTTCCTGACCTCTAGAACTGTGAAAATTAAATTTCTATTCTTCACTAATAAAAAAAAAAGTACTGTAGCCATGTCCACATATTTTTCATAAATTATAAAGCAGAATACTTTAATCGAGTGGAGGAAGTAACAGTATACCAGCATCCCTTACTTTTGTATATTAATGTTTTAGTTTTATGGGTAGTTAAATCTTATTTAGGAGGTTGTCATGCTTAAAGTAGGGAGAAGTATATTCTGCATAGGAGTGAAATAGGTTTGAGTTCTGTTTCTCATCTTTGTCAAACATATGGCTGACTCAGGTGCTTGTACAGGGGCTTTCTCATGGTATGCAGCTCAGTGGATAGTGACCCCCTCTGTGTTCCCCAGCAGTCTTTGCTATTTTGGAGAGCATCTGAGTGCATCAAAGACACTTAGATACTCAGATGATGCAAAAATATCTGAGATACATAAAAATCTATTTTTTAATAAGTATTTACTGGGCACTTAATATGTTTTAGCTAGTCATCCACTATAGCAAACAACATGTGGTGGATTGACAGCTGGTGGTCAAATTATAACACCCAGCTGAACTGAGTAAGCATGGTGCTAGGTTCGGGAGGCCCACTTGCAGATTGTTGCCTGTGGCTTAAGAATCTGAACAGGAGAAGAAATAAGTCTGTTGGAAGCTGGTAGAAGCTGTTGGGAGCCTGTTGGAAGCTGAGAGAAGCTGTAAAGAGCTGTTGGTTCTCTTGGAGGAGCTCATCATGCTGGCTTTCTTGATGAACTTGGCTGTTTTCATTCTCCAAGGAGCGTGGGACCTTGTTTGCACTGAGAATGGCTTTGGTTCACTTTGGGGAGCTCTGGTCCTCACTTTGAGCATTGCTTCCTGGGTCCAGAGGATAAGATGGTGCACTACTCAGTCTCCTGGAGAAGCTTGTCCTATTGGCTTTTCTTATGGGAACTCTGCTGTCCTGATCATCTGAGGAACTCAGAACCTCATTGTTGCTGAGGATGACTGTGGTACATTTTGGGGGAACTCTGATTCTTACTTTGCATGTTGCTTCCTGGATCCAGTGAAGATCCCTCAGCCTGCTAGCACAGATCCTTCATCCTGCTGGCACAGGCTTTCTAAATTCCACCACTGACCTTTGGTCCTTCTCAGCACAGATCTCTGAAACAGGTCTGTATGAGATATTGTTATGGGCTATAGGCCTCCAGTTGGACTCACGGGAAGCATTGTGATGAGCTCTAGGTTTTCAGTTGGACTCATGCAGGACATTATTGTGGGATCCAGGCCCTCAGCTGGATTCTTTGGTCCTTAGTGTGTGGACAGATTTACAGCACTCTCTTACATATGAGTCTTTGGATGACTATTATAAATAATCTTATAAAGATTTGTCCTGTTTTATATTGTTTCCTTTTGCAAAAAACCCCAAACTACAGCACAACATGAGGTTTGTTTGGAAAAAAAGTTATTTGCATGTAATTAGGCTTAGTATAAGTAAGTTTCTTGATGTGGCTTTTAAATTTTTATTTTTGAATGAACATTAGATTGTTTTTTTTTTCTGTTCAAAAAAGTGTTAAAACTTGAAGATGGCCAAGTAATAAGCAGCAGAGAAAGAGCCTCTCTGAGACCTGCTGTCCAAACACTGGAATATAGCAATGCAAGGAAGAGAAGGAAGGAAGGAAGTGTGTCCCTTGGACCCAGGAAGGATCTGAAGTGAGAATAGAAGCCCACAGGGAGAGCAAAGAGAGAAACTTGAACCACAGAGAAGGAGGTAGCCACTGGAGCCTTCTCCTTGAGTTGGGATTCACTGCATAGGAGGAGCAGTTCAAACCTATGGATGCACAATGACTACTGCAGACCACTGAGGCCTCCACAGAGAGACACAGCAGTGGAAGGGAACAGTGGACCTGGAAGACTGCACTAGCTGGGGGCTGTGTTTCATGCTATTGTTATTGCTGATTGTACCACTTTAGCCAAAGTGACATAATGGTTCTAACCAGCTGCCTGGTATACCAGGACTGAGATTGCCTGAGGCTCATAGTAAATATTGAGGGTCAGTTACCCCTGAAGACACCTCAGAGAAGTAGTCATTTCATAAGGGTTTTTTAAATACTAGCAATAAAGCAACTCATTATAGGTAACTTACAAGCATCAACCCAGGAATTAAACTAAAAAGAAAATGAGAAGACACTTAAAGAAGATGCAGCTGCAGACATCCAGTTCACCAAAGGCAAACCCAGGGGACAATGGGTGGAACAATCTGAAAGCCGCCCACCTGGCCTCTCTGAAGTGGTAACAACACAGCAAATGAATGAGGCTCTAGAAAAAAATCAAATCTGAAATAATTTCTCAGATAACTACTAAAATGGTAACCACAATAAAAAAACATGCTAGTACTCTAGAGCAGATACAGATAAAAAATAGAGGCACTTAGAAAAATGATGGAAACCATGAATACCCAACATAGGAAGGAATGGAATGTATAAAACAGATTCAAGCAGATATCCAGCAGACTAAAAATCCCACTGAAAGTATCTGCAGTATCTGCAGAATAAGCCAGTGTGAGGACAAAATCTCAGATACAGAAGACAAGTTTGTGGTCATCATGAAAAGAAAGATTTCTTTAAAATAGCAAGAGACCATGAGAAATCAATCCAGCAGCTGCTGGGTAATGCAAAGAAGAATAACATAAGATTGATTGGAGTCAATGAAAAAGCAGGAAATAGCACAAATGATATAGAAAACCTCTTCACAGCCGGGGATATAGCTCAGTGGTACAGCACTTGCCTGGCAAGCACAAGGTCCTGAGTTTGATTCCTGGTACAAAAAAAAAAAAACCAAAACAAAACAAAAAACCTGTTCACAGACTTGTTCATCATGGCAGAATATTTCCCTGGCAGGGAAAAAGAATTTGAGATACACTTTAGTGAGGCCTATAGAACTCCAGTTAGCCATGATCAAAAAATATCTCCAGCAAGGCTTATCATAGTCAAGATTCCAGAAATTCAACATAAGAATAGAATATTAAAAGCTTTTAGAGAATACAGATAAATCACCTATAAAAGAAAGTTTATCAGAATCACATCTGACTTCTCAACATGAACCCTCAAGGCAAAGAGAACTTGGAGTAAAGTATGTCAAGCCCTGAAAGGAAATAACCTCCAACCCAGACTGATGTACCCTGAAAAACTATCTTTTAAAATTGATGGAGAAATAAGATACTTTCATTAAAAAGAATACCTGAGGAAATTCATGAACACCAAACCAGTTCTCAAAAATACTCTGAAGGACATTGTTGAAAAAGATAATAAGGACTTGAATTCCCTGAATCCCAGCAGAAGGAATCCATCAGGCAAGGCAAATAATTAAACAGAGGGAGAGAGTGAGAGGAAAAAAAAGAGCCAACACAGGAAAATAACATCCATCCATAACTGATAAAATAAGTCAGTACATATCGGTTACAACCATCAATGTTAATGGTCTCAATTCACCAATCGAAAGAAACAGATTAGGAGAATGGATCAAGAAGCACAATTCAACAATACGCTGCATACAAGAAACACATTTAGTTCAAGAAGAAATTAATAAATTAATATTCAAAGGATGGAAAACAATACTCCATGCAACAGGAACCCAGAAAAAATCAGGTGTAACCATTCCATTTTCAGACAAAGTGAATTTCAAACCAAAACTGATGAAGAGAGACAGAGAAAGTGACTATATTCTTATAAAGAGAAGACTCCAAGAAGAGATATCAATCATAAATATATATACAACAAATACCAATGTACCCAACTATGTAAAACAAATATTAACGGATATGAAAAATCAAATAAGCACTAATACAATTGTCTTGGGGGATCTCACTACCGCACCGTCACAAATAGATCAGTTAGAGAAAAAATCAGCAGTGAAATATTAGAACTGAACCAAACTTTTGAACAAATGAACTTAGTAGATATTTACACACTGTTCCACCAACAAGATCAGAATATACATTCTCCTCAGCTGCATACAGAATATTCTCCAAAAGAGATCACAAACTAGCTTATAGAACATGCTTAAGTAAGTGCAAAGGAATTTAAATTATCCCGTGCGTGTTATCAGACCACAAAACTTTATAAACACATGGAAATTAAAACATTAAAACTTTGCCCCCTTCTCCATGAAGTAATACCATGATCTCTTTATATATTTTAACCATATGTATTCAACCAGAGGTTATTCTTTTCTATCCTCCCTCTAGAAACTAAACAGCACTGGAAAGAAGCACACAACTTTTTTTGCTGTTAAGATTCTGTGAAGTAGGCCAGGAAATTTGGATCCCAGGGTGAAACCAGAAGTCTGGTTATGTCTCACTTTGTTCTGATTGACTTGACTAAATAGGATCTTGTGTTGTGAAAGAAATAATGTGTAATGAGCGTTTTCTTACTCTTGAGCTCATTCTTCAGGATATTCTTGGACTAACCCGTTTGTCTTTCATTTAGCATAGTACAAAGAACTTTAGTTTAGGAGCTGTTTCATTGCTTAAAAACTCATCTCTTTGGCTTTTACCAGAATGTATTAAATTCATTTACTTTCTTTTGAGGAAGTCTGTATTTACTACATCTTTTAATTTTTTGCAGCTTATAACTAATGTTACAAAAATTCAAAATAATTTCAGAGAAGGTACAAGTGTGACAGACCTGTCTTTCTTATGCTAAAATGTTGTAGAGCAGGTTGCTATGTGGCATCTATTTAAGTCACTTTCCTGTTGCTGGGATAAAGTACCCAGCACCACAACTTAAAGGAGAGGCTTCTTTTGACTCATGGTTTTAGAGGATGCAGCCATAGCTGGCTGGCTCCAAGGCAGAGAGGACGTGGTAGAGTGAACTGGGTGCAGGCAGCTGCCCATTCTGTGTCAGCCCGGGTGCAAGGGGGAATGAGGAGCTTGGGAAAAGAGTACATGCTTCCAGGTCACACTTCAGTGACATACCTCCAGCCAGGCCCATGTCCAAACGGCACATTCAGCTACTGATGTCACCAACGGATGAACCCATGGATGAGTGTCACGCCCCCATGATCCAGTCATGCTCCACACACGTGAGGTTTTAGGGGAACTTCCTTTCTTTTGAGACAGGGTCTCGCTATGCCATTCAGATTGATCTAGAACTCTGTAGCCCAGATTGGCTTCGAGCTCACAGTGATCCTCCTGTCTCAGCCTTCTGAGTGCTGGTATATGTGTATGCCACCACACCTGGCCCAACATTTTTTATCTAAACCATAACATCCCTCCTCTGGTCCCAAAAGGGCACATGTTCATCTCATGCAAAACACATTTGCTCCATGTTTAAGAGTCACCAGAGTCTTAATGATTTTAGCAGTGGTGAAAAGTGCAAGTCCAAAGTTACCTCCTGACTCAAGGCAAACACTTAGCTGTGAGGACCTGGAAAGCCAAAAAGGAAAGAAAAGTGCTTCTAAAATATACTAGCACAAGACAGTATTCCTGTTCCAAGAGGGAGAAGTAGAGTGATACAAAGGAATGGGCACAAAGTAAGACTGAAACCCAGCAGGGCAGACATTAAACCCTGCTGTTCAAGGTCCAGCAGCTGGAGCTAGTAGTGATGTCAGCAGTTTGGCTTTCTGAGCTGTGAGCAGTATTGCCTGTCAAGCTCTGCTGACAGTGTCCTAGCATTACTCTAGCTGGCATCTCGGAGCCTTCCCAGTCTCCTCCCACAAGCAAGTGTAGTCACGGCAATGATCCTGCTTCTCCAGTAGCAAAATCTGTCTTAGTCACTTTCTCAGTGCTGGGACAAAATATCCGATACCTACGGCTTGAAGAGAAGTTTGCTTTAGCTCATGTTTTCTCTCTGGCTCCCACGCAGAAAAGGTCCCAAGCAGCAAAGGGCTGGTGAAGGAGGCCGGGCAGAGGACAGCTGCGTATCTTATGACAGCCAGGAAGTGGAGAGAGAGGGGAGGGTGGGGAGAATACACTCTTTCAGACTATGTCCCCAGTGACCTACCTCCAACCAGATCTACGCTTCAGCTGTGGAGCCCATCAGTGGTGGAGTCACTGGTGAGTGTCATGCTTGGCTGAGCCAGTCATCCTCCAAACACAAGAGACTTTCTGGGGATATTTTATGTGACTCACAACAGTGCCTTATCATCAGTCATGTACAGGGACATTCTCCTATATAACCTGATGTGTGCATTAAAATAGGAAAATTAATGTTTTACTGCTAATGTGTTACTCAAGACAAGTCTGTGAACTCACTACAAAAGATAACTTGAACCCTGCATTATGGAATAGAGGTCATGATGATTCACAGTTGAGAGGACTAAGTGTAGTATCAGAAAGATACAAACATAGCATTAGGTGAATGACAAATGAAGGAGCGGGGTGAAGTGAGCCGGGGGAAGGTGACCTTGGAGTAAGGCTGCTGTGCATGTGTTTGCCTAGGGATTCCAGAGTGTGTTGTACTCACTCTGATGCTGTGTATGTGAGCGCTTTTGATGTCTGGAGTCACTTGACCACTAAATAGTGCCAGCTTTTGACTTTGCATTTGGCCCTGGGTCCTGTTCTCAGAGCCAGCCACTTTGGTCTTCTTGGTGTTCTAGTGATGGCCTCCAAGAATTCAGTTACTTAGTGTTTCAGTACATCAGAGGGATTCTTCACTGCACACAGCATGCAGCTGTCCACTGTACCATACAGATGATCTCACATAAATAAATATTGAGCCTTAAAGCTTTGTTGCTGAGGAGTGAGAAAACTTGCTTTCTGTAATCAAAAAAATTTAGTTCTCCTCTTTCACTTCAGTTAGTCCTCAAAAAATAAAGTTCTTCAGGTAATTCTATTTTTGTATTACACTATGCTTTTGTCAAAGTAGTGTTATGTTGTAAAACAGGTATGTTAAGGAAGAATTTTTCTTTAGAAAGTAGTAATAGCCAGGTGTAGTGGTGCATACCTGTAACCCCAGCCTTGAAGAAGGCTGTGACCGGAGGATCACAAATTCAACTTATACCTGAGCAGTTTAATGAGCCTCTGTCTCAAAATAAAAAATCAAAAGGGGGATGTAGCTTGGAGATAATGTGCCCATGTGTAAAATCCTGAGTACTGCCAAAGAAAAAATAGTAAAAGGCCTTATCAATAAGGCTAGTTCACCAAAAGGATTATTTAGGGAAATCTTAGTTTTTATGCATTTAATTTTTAGCTTTTAGTTTTCAGTTTTTAGTTAATTACCTGTTTGTTTGTTTATTTATTTATTTATTTGAGACAGGGTCTCACTGTGCAGTTCAGGGTGGTCTTGAACTCACTATGTAGCCCAGGCTGGCCTCGAACTTATGGTGATCCTCCTGCTTCAGCCTCCTGAATGCTGGGATCACAGACATACACCATTATGCCCAGTAGTTTTTATTATTATTGTTACTATTTATTAATATTATTTTGTGGTTCTGGGGATTGAATCCAACCCCTTCACACTGAGCTCCACACTCAGACCTTTTATTTTTTATTTATTTATTATTTTTTTTTTTTTGGCGGTACTGGGGATCAAACTCAGGACCCTGTGCTTGCTAGGCAGGCGCTTATTCCACTGAGCTATATCCCCAGCCCCACACTCAGACCTTTTAAAATTTTTTATTTTGAGTCAAGGTCTCCCTAAATTCTTTAGATTGAACTCACTCCTCTTGGCTCAGTCTTCATTCCATCATGCCCAGCAAAATTTGTTCCTTTTTTCTTTTCTGCTTATTTACTTATTTTTTTTCCAGTATGGGGATTGAAGCCAGGGGTTTTTGCCCTAAACTACATTGCCTGCCCTTTTAAAATGTTTATGTAAATATTGATTAAAGTTTTTTAAAGTTTTAAAGAAACTCAAGAAAAAATTCACATCTCATCAACATGTCAAAGTGATGAGTTCTTTATTGTTTATGTATGCCTTTGTATAACTTTTGCAATGGGAATTTTGTTCATATTAAAATGTTATTTCACCTGTGGATTCTGATTATTATATGTGTTCCTCAGGTCCTTGCAGATCAATTTGAAGATAAAGCTACATCTGTGTTGGAACGACTGAAAATTTTCTATTGCTGTCAAGTACCACCTCACTGGGCCATCCAGGTACTTTTGTCCTTAGGTGTGGAAAATACTATAATTTGCAGTAGAAAGGTTAATGTATGGAAAAAGAATAATTTCAACTTATGTTTGAAATTTTAAATATGTTTGTGGAAATAGTAAAAGTATCTAATGGCAGATTGCTAATTACTTTAAATTACTATTTTGATTAAAGTGATGTTAGAATTTTAAAATAGTTTTAGAAAGATTTAGAACTGTACAGTATTAGGTAGAATCCTAGAATTAAGTCATAGGAGAATCATAAATGCTTTCATTTTAAAGTAACTTTCTATTTTTAAAAATCCTTAAAGGTCTTTCTGCCAAAGAACAGTCGTTTTAAAAAATTACAAGAAAGCATTTATTTGATGCTTTATGAATGAGATATGTCTAACTATTCTTTCTGAGGACGTGAGAAATCCTAATGTAGCTCTTAAAGCCCCACGTTGACTGTCCTGATCCCATGTCTTCCTATAGGATAGATACGGTTCTACTATTTTGTAGAATTTTAGCCCTGAAGATTACTTACAATACCTGGTCTAGTTTTTTCATTTTGTGGGAAGAAAACTGGGGCCCAGTATGGTTAACGTTCTGGTGTTGATCACAGAGCTGTACGTAGAAGTTTCTGAATGGTTTTTTAAGTTTTCACCCCCCCATAAAGAGGCTTGTTGAAGTAAATATAAATATTTGATCATTACAGATTCCTAATTAGTAAAGGTTGAATTACAGAAATCATAGATTTATTACATATGCAGCCCTTAAACAGATTGGGCTGGATGTGGCGGCACATGCCTGTAATACTAGGACTCAAGCATTCGAGGCCTGTGATCTCAAGGCCAGCCTTGTCTACATAGCAAAATTATGCCTCAAAAAAATCAAACCAAAATAAAACTGATTGAATATATTTGCAAGTAAAACAAATCTCTCTTTATATCAAGAAGTATTAATTATTCTAACTCGGGTTTTTTAGCGCCAACTTGCAGGTTTGCTGTTTGAGTTGGGATGTACCAGTTCAGCCCTTCAAATATTTGAGAAGCTGGAAATGTGGGAAGATGTGGTCATTTGTTACGAAAGGGCTGGGCAGCATGGGAAGGTATGTAACAGGAAAATTGCAGAGACTGGTGAGAGCTGGCTTCCTTTGAACATCTGCCTTTCTGCTTTTTAAGCCCACTTTTGCCAGAATTCACATGTATTCCTTGCCTTGCTTTGTTCCTAGAAAACTTTTTAATGTTTCTCTACTGGGACAGATGATTTGAAGTCAGACTGACATTGATACGGTATTTGACAGTCAAATAAGAAAAATGAAAACCTTGAAGACATTGTGCATTTTAATGCCTTTCTCTTATTCATTCTTCTCCTGTAGTGCAGGCTGAAAGTCAGTAGGAATTATTTTAATTATTACCGGATTGCCTGATGCTCAGAGGCTGTGTTCTTAAGGGAAGTGAAAGACAACAGCTGGCTCGGCCTGTAGAAAATCCAAAGGGTGGAACCTCCCTCAGGGCAGAGGAGTTATCACGTGTGTGATGCTCATTTAATTCCATACTGAAATTGGGTCAAGGGGGAGAGTATGGCAGTATTTTCATCTGTTATTAATCTGTCATGTTTTCCCTCCATACATGAACAGAATTGTAAAAATGGGGCTTTGCATTGTGAGTAGCCATAAAAAATGATGCATTGAAATTGTGTTGTTTGGACTAAACTTTTATATGACTTAAGTACATAGCAGAGTAAAACCTACAAATTGGGTCATTTATGTCTATGATCAGCTTTTTGCCATCACTGTAAAGACAAGAAGTAGTGGTTCAAGTAGGTATTTCCTTAAATGCTTTCCTATCTACTTATGTCTATTTTATTTTATTTTATTTTCTTTACTTAATTTAATTTTTTGAGACACGGTTTCACTATGTAGCCCAGGCTGGCCTCCAACTCAGGGTGATTTGCCTGCCTCGGCCTCCAGAGTGCTGGGATCGCAGGCACTCTGCATGCACCACCATGTCCAGTTTGTGTACTATTTTAGAGTAATAGCGAAAGTTACACTTTTTTCATTAATAAGTCAATAGTAGTGAAGATCTTCGAAATGTATTGGCCAAAGGAGAAATTCACATAAAACTAAAGATCCAGCAGTAGAAGACTTTATAATTATTCTGATCCTGGGAGAGAATTCCTCCCTTTTTTTGTCAGGGGGAGAATTTTTAGGGGGCTTATATTTGGAGGCCCTGGTTGGCTGGCTTCAAAGCAGACATGGCATGGTGGGAAGAAAACTGCTCGTCACGGTGGTCAGGAAGTGGAGAGGGAGGGGAGGAGCCAGGAAGGGAGCTACATGCTTCCAGGTGATGCCCCAGTGACCCACTGCCTCTGACCAGGCCGCACTTCCTTTTAAAAACATGTTTATTGGTATATGTTTGTAGTACTTAATGATTGCAGTCATTGGGAGGAGTTACTACATGTGCATAACACATCTTAGTTCTTTTTACTGCCCCTTCCTCTCCCCTCCCTCCGCTACTGCCTCCTTTTCAAAATAAGGAGTGGAGTCCCTTTTCTTAGGATTAGCTTCAGATCACAAAGCTAACTACTGATTCTTTAAGTTGAAAGGCTATATGGCGTGATGGTTAAAAACATACAGCTTCTGGACTTACCCTGCTGGGTTCAGATGCAAGCCTGGCCACATGCCAGCTTCGTGATGTTATGCAAGTCACTGTACCCAACTTGCTTGAATTTCTTCATGTAGAAGCAGTAATCTGCCTCCCTTCTAGGTTTCCATGTTAAGTATGTGGCATGGTGCTCCTAGTACTCCCTCCATGTTTGCTGGTATTACTGCTGTGATGCTAAGACATGCAGTTTTCATATTTTCGTATCTTTGAAATTGGAATTTGACTGTTGGTGTGTCTTCCGGTTGCTGTCAGTCCTCAGCAGGGTATCCGTGCCTGTGTATGTGCAGGCTTAGTTTTGGCTGCATCCAGTGCCATTTCAGCAGAGTTATGCACATAGTGTCAGCACTGTGTATGTTATGTTGAATTACCCTTTAAAATATTTTAAAAAATATTTCAATATGATTTGGAATAGAGATAAGAAACTATTGAACTCAGAGAAAAGGACACAACTGAAGTAGAGAAATGTAAATTTGGTATCAGTGAGAACATTTGCTGTTAATCATACATTAACTTTTCTTTGAAAAATGACCACAAAGTGCTTTGTAGGAGCTAAGAAAGAAGATACCCTAAAGTGGATGAAGTTTTCTTTTGTATCGATATATGTGAAAAGGTTGCCACTTACAGTGTCAAGCAGTGTATTCAAGACAGCAAGAATTGCCAAATTTCCCTGAATAGACTGGAAAAAAACTAAAGCAGTGAGTGGCTGGTGTGGTTCATTTAGAGCATTAGGTCAGCATGAAAAGCATTTTTTCCTTATTCAGAGTTTATCTTAAAATTGATAACATCTTAAATTTGATAAAGAGTAGTACTGTGTTTCTTTCGGGGTTAAAAAAATTTTTTTGTGGTGTCTGTTTTCTGGCACTAAAGTAATACTCAGATGTTTAATGAAGGAATGAACCCAGACATGGTGACACGTGCCTATAGTCCCAGCATGCTGGGAGGCTGTGGCCGGAGAGTCCTGAGCTCCAGCCCAGCCTGGGCAACTTAGTGACAGAGTGAGACCCTGTCTCAAAATGAAGAGCACGGGCTGGGGATGTAGCGCAGCAGCGCAGCACCTGCCTGGCAAGCACATGGTCCTGAGTTCAGTTCCCGGTACCAAATAAAAGAAGAAGAAAAAGAAGAAAAGCCCTGGAGATGCCGATCAGCGTGAAGACTCAGTGTAGTACAGTACCACACACACACACACACACACACACACACACACACACACACACACACTGCATGAATGTCTTGATTTGTCATCTGATACAGTTTCTGCTGCACTGTGTTTTACAGTCTTTTACATTGGCTGATAAATCAATAATGGCTGCATTAAAAGTACAGGAATTTTAAAATGGTACTTTTGAAATAAGTAAGCAAGTTGGTGAAATGCAAATACCTAAAGTGTGTTTTCAAGATTTATGTAAATTTATTATTTTTGAAAATATGGAAAGCTGAGATTCCCTCATTTTAAGGAGAAAAAGAATATAACGAATTCATCTTCATCAGAGAAGGTACTCTCCACTATGTCCTGCTAAGTAATTGTGATATTATTTTCTGAGATTCTCTTCTAGTGATGGTAGAGATCTGTGTTCCTAAAATACTTTTGGAAGTGTGTATGTTTTAATTTTTAGGAATGAATTGTCATTTACTTTGTCTTAAATATTTTTGAGTTATAGCCAAGCATCCCTCTAAAATCTTGATTTTTATCATTTTATTTATCTCATAAAAGCCTCTGCGATCTGTTTTTCTTAGGCTGTATTTGCAGATAGACTGTTCTGCTTTAAGTAGAAAGCAAATGTTTTATTTCTAAAACAGCTGAAATTCTTTTACTATTTGGTCAAATGCCAGTAGTTTTCACCACATTTTGATTTAAGTAGAAATTTGTGAAATTTTAATCCTTGCATTTAGTTTTTCATGGCATAATTAATTTTAAAAAGGAAATCCTGAGAGCCATTTAATTCTAATTAGTGAGTCTTGATACTCATGTTTACACCCTGCTGCTACTGGGGCTCAGACTTTCTACTTTAGAAACTACCTGCAAACATTCTCAGTATTTATTGGCAAAATTTCTAAGATTAATGTATCTTGACCTTGGGATCAGAGCTGGCTCTGATCTGTTAGCATTTAGCTTTTTAGTTACCAGGCCTAGTTATAGGAATTTTCCTTGGCTGATGGTAGATTATTGTGCAAATTTGGTCTCCAATTCAACAACGAAGACCAAGCTGAAATAAGCTTCCTGGGAGTTGGGGGTGAGGGGGTGGGGTGGGTACGATAAGTTGGGACCTCTTGTTTCTAGAAAACAAGGCACCTAGCAGTACATAGCTGAATCTTTTATTATGCTACATTTGCAGATCACTGTAACCAGGTACTCCTAAGAAGTTTTCCTCAAATTGCAACTAAATGTTTTATTTTTAAACAGCAGCGTTTTTGTTGTTGTTTTTCTTTTTTTAAGCAGTTCCTTTGGAAGTTTGTTTTAGGGGTTTGTATTCCAAGATGGACTTTCTTTGTATGATTTTAAAGATTTCTCCTGAGTTCTTTTGACACCCTGCAACCACAGTGTATATATCGCCCTAAAGACAAATCTGTTATTCTTAACCTCAGTAAGTTCCCTTTGTTTTCAGGATCAAGTCCAAGTTCTCGAGAGATTCCTGCTCATGATCTGGCTCCTGCTTCTTTCCCCAACCACATTTTTACCTCCACTTTGGTTTCTGTCTCATCTGCCTTCGCACTTCCTCATCCAGGTTGTTCCTGATGTTCCAGTAAGACTAAGCTACTTGTTTGCTGGCTTTGCAGCCTTGTCTTAGTTCAGGATCTTCATATGTGCTCCTGTCTGTCTGGAACGCCTGTTTCCCTTCAGCCGACCTGCGTTTATCCTTTGGGTTTCTCCTTGACAATTGTAGCTGTACAGGGCCTTTCTTGACCTTTCTCCCAGATTTGGTATTTCCTCCTGTGGACTCAAGCAGCACCGGTGCGCTCTCATACCCCCATTTGCTGACTTAAGTGACCTACTAAATGTAAGCTGTTTAAGAAGCAGACCTACGTCTGTATTATTTGCAGTTGTACCTCTGGAACCTCACATATACCTGGCACACAATACATGCTCAAAACACTTAATGAATGACTAGTCAGTGTTCACTGAATGAAGAGTGCATTGAAGCAAACCTCCTGGTGAGACACTCCTTATAAATGACTTCACACGTGGCAGAAGGTACCTCTCAGACCATGCTATATTGTTCTCCTTCCAGAAATAAATGATGAGATTTCCCCCCTTCCATTTAAACTGTAGGGCAGAAATAGAACCCATTAAGAATTTTTATTCTTTTTTGGTTTTTTGTCTTGAGGTAGGGTCTCACTATATAGTTCAGGCTGGCCTTGAGCTTACAGCGCTCCTCCTGCCTCAGCCATGCAAGTGCTAGGGATGCTAGGGATGCTAGGATGCTAGGGTGTGCACCGCCATGCCCAACTAAGAATTTTGGGTTTTCTTTCGGAAGTGCTAAACACACTGTAATGCAATCTTTGAGTCTCTATATTACATTTGTTATGTAATTAGTTTGTAATCATTGAATACTATTCCTACTAGCCTACAACGTGTGAACTGTTTTTGTCACTTTATTAATGAGCATTAGTAAGCGGCAGACTGGAATCCAAGGTCACACTTCTTTCCCCTGAAGCCTATACTCTTTACCACATCATGGTTACTTTAATTCCTTAAAAACTAGATGTTAGATTTGTAAGGTAAAACAGGTTTTGTTCACTTGTTTGAGGAAAATAAGCAAAATGTGTAATTGAAAATGCTCTGTAACTTGGTGATGCAAACAGGAGGTGATTAACTAATTGGATAACCAGGCCTGTTTTAAATTATTCTTTTTATCTTGGGCCTGGAGTGTTTGTGTTGGCAAATACTCTGAAAAATCAAGCCAGCGCTTGGTGTTGTCACACACATAAATGTGAAAAGCAATTAGTGAACGGTTGGTTGGCTCTGTGAGCAGGTGGTTAGTACTAGGCAAGCCGCAGACGGAGTCTAGCTGGGAGTGTCCAGCTGGGGTGGGGGACGCGCTGTGTACTTTTCACCTCTCAGTTGCTGCTCATAGAACAAGAATTTAGACTAGGACTGAACTGCCCTTTTGCCAGAAGCATTGTCCTTACTAAGAGGAGAGATGCTCTGGTGCTGTCTCAGCTGAGCCCAGACGTCCTTGTTCCCTGTGGCCAGGAGGCGCTGCCCCCTCCCAGTGGTCAGTTTCCCCTCTCTGACAAGCAGTCTCTACATTGGGAACGTCAGATCCATGCTCTTTTTTGGGGGGGTATTGGGAATTGAATTCAGGACCTTGCACTTGCCAGGCAGGCTCTGTGCCCCTGAGGCATAGCCCCAGCCTCAGATCCGTGTTCCTTTCTCTGCTTCAGGGAGAACATGGCAATTAGATTTTATCTAGAGTTAGTGAGTTTCAGGCGTGCATACACAGACACACATACACATGCACGCACACACGTGTGCACGGACACAATACGCAATTCTTTTTTACTCCTAAAGCTATTTCTTAGGAGGCCAAGTTTAATAGTGTGACCTTAAGTTCTTATTCTACCTTTTTTCATCCCTCAGATCAACCTTTAGTTAAGTTTCTGTCATTTCTGTTTACACCTGATATTATCTCTGAGTCTAGGGCTTAATTTCTGTCCCTTCAGTTTTTACCAGGAGGGCTTCCTATAGCTGGTGGAAGTTCCTTTCTGCCAATTCCTTTTCCCTATGTATGTTGGTCAGATGTAAAGCTGGATGAGAGGCACTCTTACTGCTCATTAGCATTTCAATTCCTTCTGTGAACTCACAAAGTCAAGGTACAAATCACAGCCAAGAAGGGCAGTTTGTTTTAATAATTACTTTTGACTCAAGTATTAGTAGTTTTCCTGAAGCATTTCTTTCCCTTTCACTACAAACCAAACTTGACTCCCACTTAAGTCTTTTCTATGAGTGGAAACCAAGTTCTTGTCCCTGACATTTTTTTTGGAGTTTTTATATAGAGTAGGGTCTCCGTTCTTCAAATTTCCAATTTTCCACATAACAACTTGCAGAAAAACATACTGTTATACGAGTCCTAGAATTAACATGTTTTTTAGCACATTAACCCCTTTGCTTGTGTATTTCCGAAATTCTGTTGCCTGTCGACATAGGACTGTTTGATCAAAAGGTGCATCCCAGCGTGGGGAACCCCTCAGACACTGAGCCTACTTCTGAGCCATCAGTTTTGCTTCTCAGTAGTTTTAGTTTTAAGAAGAGTTGCTGTCTAGATCCAATCATCTGGTTGGAAAGGCCTGTGAAACTCAGGTTCTATATAACTCTTCACTGGGACAAATTGTTTTTGGTCTGGTCTCATTTAGTTATATAGTGATACTTGGTATTGATTTCAGCCAGAGTGTGTCCCATAAAGTTGTTTGTGTGATCCTAAATGGAAAGAATCTTTGAAGCCTTTCACCTGTGCACTGCGTTCCCTCTTACAAACCTTTGTCTTCATCTGTGAATTGTGCATTGTGCACTGCCTCTAGGAAACCCCCATCTCCCATCCCAGAAAGCACTCTATTAAGAGGATAGCAGATCTCAGCTTCAAACACATGTAAATGGTGTGGATTTTAACTCAGCCTACCAAATGGGCAAAACCTAGCATATATTATATGCTAGATAACCCATCTTAAGGACATCCCCAAGTCCCTATAAATATATCCAACTAAGGACACAGGGAGCCCCTCTCCCATTTTGAGGCCTACATATGTAGGCTGTTTCCATGGTGTGGCTATTGAGAATTGCACTTCTATAAACGTAGATGTGAATGTGCCACTGTAGTGTGCAGACCCCAATTTGGGGAGTGGTTGTGCTCAAGAGTGGAATAGCCAGTTAGATGCTGTTTCTGTGTTTTGTCTTTTGAGAAATAGCCCTAGTGCCTTCCACAGCAGTTGCAGTAGTTTATGTTGCCATCAGTGATGTGGGAGGGTTCCTTCCCCACCTCTACCCCACCCTCGCTAGCATTCCGTATGGTTCTTGTTTTCTTGATGATAGTTATTCTGACAAGGTGAGATGAATCTCAGTGCAGTTTGTAATTTGCCATTCTATGATAGATAGAGATGGTAAACATTTCATATACTTTTTGACCATTTGAGTTCCCTTTGAGAAGTGCCTTTAGTTAAATTTCCTACTTCTATTGGATTCATTGTTTTACGGGGTTAACTTTCTAAGGTAGTTTATATATTTTAGTTGTTAATCTTCCTTCAGATGAATAGCGAGTAAAGATTTTCTCTGTTAGTGGGTTGACTCTTCATCCTATTTCCTTTGCTGCACAAAAGCTTTTACATTTGATGTAGGCCCATGTGTTGATTCTTGCTGTTGTGTCCTGTGCTTTTGGAGTCCTGTCCAAGAGGTCTTTGCATGGGCCTCTGGCTTTTCTTTTATGTGATTTTTCCAACAATTACAATGTTTCTGGTTTTATATCTAGATCTTTGATCCATTTTTATTTGATTTTAGTCTATGGTAAAAAGTATCTGTTTTCAGATTTCTTCATGTTGCTCTCTAGTTTTCCCAACACTATTTGTGTAGACTTTTTTTTTCAGCATCTGTTTTGATCCTTTTGTCAATAACCAGATGACTGCAAATTGGGAGTGGTGGTATATGCCTGTAATCCTGGTTCTCCTAGAGGCTGAAACAGGAGGATTACAAGTTCAGGTTTAGCCTGGGTAACTAAGTTACTCAGAAGACCCTCTTTTAAAATTAAAAAATAAGCTGGGTATAGTGGTGCATCGCTCTATTCCCAGCGCTTGGAGAATGAGGTGGGAGGATCATGGAGGCCAGTGTTGGCTATGTAGTGAGTTCAAGACTAGCCTGAACTACAAAGTAAGACTATTTATTTAAAAAAACCAATAAATGAATGAATGAACAAACAGAACAATAAATAAGTGAATGAATGGCTGAGTATGCAGCTCAATGTGAAGACTCTGAATATCATTTCTTGTACTAAAAAAAATGGGATGAAATGTTTGTCTCTGCTATGATTGTCTTACAATCTGTCTATTCTTTTATGTTGAATAGTATTTGGTTCTGAAATTGGGAGCGCCAATGTTCAACGTATTTGTATTTATAGTTGCTACCTCTTCTTGGTGAAGTCTTTTTTTTACCAATATGCAGTAATGCAGTAACCTTCTTTATCTTCTGACCAGTTTTGGTTTGAAGTCTGCCTTGTCAGACGTATAGTTACATGTAGTTACGCCAGCTTGCTTTCATGCTGCAGGTTCTTGGAGTGTTACTTCCCATGTTTTTACTTTTGGTCTGTGTATGTGCCTTCCCTCCATCTCTTGGTCCCTTAAGTATTTTCTGCAGTGCTAGTTTGGTGGTCATGAATTTTTCTAGCTTGTACTTATGGAAGGTCTTTATTTCTCCTGTTTTTTTTTTTTTTTCTTTTTAAAAATTTCTCCTGTTTTGAAGGATAGCTTTGCTAGATATTGTAATTTGGATTGGTAATTATTTTCTTTCAGAGCTTGAAAGACTTCATTCTAAACCCTCCTAGGCATTCGGATTTCTGCTGAAGAATCTCCTGTTATTATGGGTTTGTCTTTATAAGTTATTTTGCATTTCTTTCTGATAGCTTTTAGTATTATTTCTTTGTTTTGAATTTCTAAATATTTTGGCTGTGGTATGTTGTGGAGCGGTTCTTTTTTATTCATATGTATTTGGGGTTCTAACTGGCTCCTTTACCTGGGTATCAGTCTCGTGACCCAATTTTGTGAAATTTTCTGCTATAACTTCATTGAATACATTTTTAAGCCATTAGCCCATTTTGCCACCTCATCTACTAGGCCAGTAAGCCTTGTTATTTTTTTTAGATTGACACAGGAACTCTTTTTTTTGGTACTGGGGATCAAACTCAGGACCTTGGGCTTGCACGGCAGGTGCTTGTGCCGCTGAGCTATATCTCCCCCGGCCCTCTGTTTTGTTTTTTAATTAATTAAATTTATTGGAAAACCTTAGGTATACATAATGATCACATTCATCATAGGGAATTTGTACCTGCACATGATATAACTTAATTCTTTTTTTTTTTTTTCTCCTCTCTGGGAACTCTTGTGAGGTCTGTCAGTGCTTCACATTCTTCTTTTCTTCGGTCCTGTCTGAATGTTCTAGCACTTTCAGTCTGTCTTCAACTCCTGATACTCTTTTGGTTGATCTTACTGCTTAGACTTGCATTAAGTTTTTTACTGAACTTACTGAGGTTTGCATTTCCAGGACTTCTGCTTGTTCTTTTTGAAAAACATACTGTCTCTTTGCTGAAGTAGTCTTTCATGTTTCGGGTTGCCTGCCTTAATTCATTCAGCTTCTTGTTTTTTCTTTGAACTCATTGCTCAGCTGAGCTGTTGATTTATTCAGCTGCTTATTTTCCTTTTCAATCTCATTGATCATTTTATTATTTATTTATTTATTTGACAGCCAAAAGTCTTCCAATAGTTCATTAGAAAGAATGTGGACGTTTAAAACAATCCCACTGCCATGAACATAAATTGAGGTTTTCCAGCTAGGGTAAAAACTGAATTAATAACAAATAAAAAGTCCAATAGTGTATGAACACCTTTCTGTTCATTTGCCATTCTGTCAGTGCACGTACAAATCTGGTCTAAATGTACAGACTCCCAAGCAACAGTGTGCAGCTGTTGTCATCCTCCATTCTGAGAGACGTAAAAGCTTAAGGGCCAAACAGCGCCAAATGTATAGGCTTCAGAAACCGTCTAAGTGAAGGGCTTTCACTATTTTAGCTAAGATACATCTGGAACACTGACAAGTGATCACTTACATGCAAGAATGTGAAGTAAGTTTTTTGAAAAATAAACTTTAGTGGAACAATCCTGAAAAGTACACTGGAGGAATGGCAGGTTACTAGTTTAAGGTGTTATGCAATTTGAGCCTCTGTCTAAAGTCTAAAATTTAGTTACTGCCTATGCTGAGAACTTCCTATCTTGTTAATAACTATGTTATGAAGTAAGAGAGACTTAGGTGAAATTTTGTAAATCGCAATTGCTATACCAGTTGTCTAGGACCTCCATAGCTCATGAAAGTCTGAAAAATGTTCATGCGTAAGGATAATCCCTCAGGTGACTTGAAATTGCCCCATGCAGTGGTACATTATCAACCCTTAGTGAAGCCTTGAAGAAAAACAAAACAAACAAAAGACAAAAATAAAAACAAAAAGCAGGTTGGAAAAATGGGTTAAGGGAGGCACATACAGCATCTCCCTTTAGAGCTGTGAACTCAGGAATTCTCTCATTTACAAAATCGTGCAGAGAGGTGATTTTCTTTTTCAAAATTCAGGTGAGAACATTTGATTACTCCAGATCTGGAATTTTTTCATCATCACTGACTTGTGAATCGTCATCTATTCCGTCTACTTCTGGTAAATCTACATCCTGATCACCACCCATGTTCATCATCTCAGAGAAATGATCAAAGTTAGACATGTCTTCATTGGAATCACCCTCCCAGTCTTTTCAATTATTGAAGTCCACATGAAGCCAATTAAGCTTTGCCCTTTATGTTGTTAACCTAGGCCATGACTGGCCAGACTCTCCTTTTCATAAACAGTGTAAAATTTATCTGTCTGTTCTTTTATGCTTGGAATCACTTGGATCAATACAATGAAAAAGATCAGTTTCATTTAAATGTTTAAAATTAATCACTTCCTCCAAGACAACTGAATGTTAGTTTGGATTTTTCAAAATTTACATTAACATCTTTACTGTCTTCAACAGAAAATTCAATGAAGACATAGTCCCTTCAATCATACCACTTTGCAGAAGCAGGCTGCATTGTGAACGGGGATGGGGACAGTCGGACAGGTGGGTGGGCCTCTCGGTGGCTGCTGGGGCTCACTGATCATTTTAATGAATGGTTTTAAAAATTCTTTGTCACAAATTTCACCTACTTCAGTGTCTGAGGTTAGCTTTTTGGGAGTTGTGTATTTTTGGCAATATCTTGTTGCCTTGTTTTCCCATTTTAGTTGTGTTTCTTTGTTGAGGTTGTAGCTCAGTTAGGAAAGATATTTCTTCGGATGTACTGTGGGAATCTTTTGGGAAGTGACTATGTTTGTGACGTGTCCTGGATTGTAGTTATGTCTCCATGTGAGTTTCCACTAGGTCTTTTCTGGATGCTCCTTGGTGGTGCTATGAAAGGAGGGAGTACCTACCTGAGAAGCTGACCAGTTAATTGAGAACTGGTTTAAAAAGATTTCTAACTACTGTATTTGACTTCCTTGGGAAAGTCAAGGAAAGAAGTAAAACATTGTAAGCCAGAGAAAATTAAATGTAGATGATATTTAGATCAATATTAATAGTACATATAGAGAAGAGAGGGAAAGTTCTAAAGAGAGAAAAAGGATAGAAAGACAAATGGGGGAAACTAAAGAGACAGGAAATGTCCGTGTGATGGTCTAGATCCACAGTGTCCCCAGAAGTCTCAGGTATTCAGAAGTAAGGCTCCTGGAGGTTGATTGGGTCCTAGGGGCGTTGACGTACCAGTGGGTTGATCTGTTGGTGAATTTATGGCTGAATGTGCTGTCCCAATGCGTGGGTGTGTGGGGCCTGGGTGCAGGCAGGTTTTGGGGATGTGCCATGAGAGGGCGTGTTCTCACCCTGGCCGCCTTCCCACTTTCCCCTTCCTGGCTGCCGTGGGTGGGCAGCTTCCCTCCCCTTGCCCTTGCACCCTGCGGTTCTCCCTCGGAGCCAGCTGACCATAGGCTGATCGTAAACTCAGACTCGCTGTGTAGCCCAGGCTAGGCTTACACTCACAGCGGTCCTCCTGCCTCAGCCTCCCCAGTTCTGGGATTACGGGTGTGTGCCACCATGCCTGGCCATTACAGGTTTTAAAAGTACAATTTTATTTATTCTTCTGTTATTTTAGGTTATTAGTGTGTGTTTAATGATGTTTACGACTCGTGATGGAAGTCGGTACCTGAACGTGACACACCCTGCTCCCTGTGCACCTCCTTTCCCTCCTCCTCTGTGCCCCTCAGTCCTCTTCCCTTTCTGTGTTCTGCTTTTTTTGTACACGTTTGCGTGTGTGTTTGCCTTCCTTGTGTGGAGGTGGTACATGTACATAAAAGTTAATTTTAAGATGATGATTTTCCTTGTATTCTTTCTGCTTATCTTTATTTCTTTTATCCTGCCTCAAGCTGACATTAATTTTCTGACTAAAAGCAACCACATTCTCCCATATCTTTTTCTTATAACTGAAAGTCTATAGATTGGATCATGCAACATGATTTTCTAGAGATGTGCTAGAACTCTTTTGATTGTAAAAGATTCAGCATTTGCTTAGGTGAAAAAGAAAATTCACTGGATCATGTAAATGAAAATCTAGTAGATATGTCACCAACCGCCGAGCCAGAGGCCTGAATCTGGGCCCTGTCTATCTGGATTTATTTTCTTACTCCCTGTGAAGAGTACAAGAAAAGCCCATAGAAATTGTAAAGCTTGTTCACAGTTTGGCCATACTGGGAGGGTAGCTAGTCTGCTGTGCTTAAAAGAGAAGAGAAGCACTTCAGCTTATATGGTAAGGGGAGAACAAAAGCCAGGAAAAATGCATATGTAGATTCTACCAGACTTGGACCACCAGCAGGGCCCAGAAAAATGTTGCAAGTCTGGTCTTTCTGAAACTTCTTTGGTGCCAGTGCTGAGGGTGGTAGCTGTCAAGACAAGTAGCTGAGATTTTTAAAGCTTCTTTTCAACTCAGTTTCAGATATAGCATGAACTGAATTCAGAGGCTCAGATGACGGCAACATGGCTTTGTAATTCTTTCCTGTAGCAGACATGACAGCTACAGGAAGCCCAAGCTTAGTAACTCTACTGGAAAACTGCAGTTAGTTTCATATCTAACAGACCTTTTTGCAGAAGAGTTGGGGGGTCCTGGGTCAGGCACACTTCTCTGATGGGCCTACCTCAGCTGCACAGAGAATGGCTTTTTCTCCGGTAAGAGGAATTCTGTTATCAAATGATCAGGGAACGGATGTGGAGCAAGAAAAAGAGCAATTGATTTATAAACTAGGATGGGAATTTAATGCTCTATTCTATATTTGGCATTATAAATTGGCAGGGAGTTCACAGGTGAAGAGGCCAGAGAGGCATTTTGTTTGCCTTACCTGGTGTTTTGAAAAAAATTAGAGTAAATATTTTCAGATTTCCTGTTTAAAAACCTAGATTTCTTGGCTTCCCTTAGAGAATCAAAGGATGTGAAAAGTCTGGATGAAAATCACATGTTGGCAACAAACGGTTAAGGCTGAGCTGTGACTCATTCTTTTGGATTCTCATTCACAAGGCGACTTCATTCATTCTCAAAAGCTGGTGATCACTTCTGGGCATGTGAGCAGGTGATCCTTGCTCTGTGCAGTGCAGGTATCCCTGGCAAAGCAAGTAGAATCTTTTTCATCTGTAAATTTAGGTTCTTTTGAGTCTTGGCTCATTGAATTTTGTGTGGTGGTTCACTGTTTATGTAGTCAT
Organism: Dinomys branickii; assembly: GCA_004027595.1. Taxonomy (NCBI): domain Eukaryota; kingdom Metazoa; phylum Chordata; class Mammalia; order Rodentia; family Dinomyidae; genus Dinomys; species Dinomys branickii. Next base: position 59,852 of record PVLD010008513.1, read on the forward strand.
TGCCACACAATTGTATTAAGAATAAAAGTGAGTTGTGTGACATTACAAAATAACATGGACTATTGGAATAGCTGAGATCAGTGTGTATATGAGGGTGGAAGAATGGCCTTTGGGATTTGAATCTGATAGAGTTCCTGCAGACTCATCCCAGCCGTTGTCCCATTTAAATATTCTTTGCATGTGTGAGAATCTATTTTTATCCTGTTTAATGGACATTTAGATGAAAAGTTTCTAGCATCCTATAAAATGTATAACTTTTTCCGCAGGGAAATAGTAACTCATAGCTAGAAACTCCAAACCCTTTGCATTCTGTGAAGATTTCTGGCTAATCACATGTTGATATAGCAAAAGTGATGTTACAGGCCATGCATAGGGCCCTGGTGCTTTATTTATATTGACTTGAGCATCTTTTGTAGTTCTTTTTTTGGTAATAAATTATGTAGATTGAGTGGATAGGTGGAGGAAGGAGAGGGAAAAAACGAGAACATTTGGAGAGAATGAAGACTGAGGAATGCAGTGTGACTAGCTGAAGAAAGTGAATTTATTGCCTGCAAGCACTTCCCTTGGGAAAGATAATTCTCTTGGCAGGAAGAAGAGGTGTAAGATCTCAAGGAGAAAGAATTAACTTACCTCACACAAATATGTGGGATAAGAATTTGAGGAAAGAGATCAGCTCAGACCAAGTAAGGTCATTCACTGCTACAGGGTTTCCCACCTTCTCCAGAAAGCTGCCCTACTCTGACCCTCACTCAGAATTACTAGCGTTTGGTAACCAGTTATGTACCATCCACTGTGTTCCTCCTTCTTAGAGGAGTTATGGTCTATGGGAGTTGGTGGCGGAGGTCATTCACCAAGGTGAAACTTTTGACAGTTTAGCATTTCCAAATGTGAAGATTTTCCTGATTACTGTTTAATCTTTAATTTGTACAGTTATTTTGTTTTTCCAAAGGTTGTAAATGCTAGATGTTTCTTTTGTGTGACTGTTCAGTCTGTAACACAGTGTCCTTAGAATAAAGCTGAATGTGGTGGTTCACACCTGTAATCTTAATGCATGGGGAGCTGAGGCAGGGGATCACCATGAGTTCAAAGCCAGACCCTACCCCCTCAAAAAAAAAAAAAAAAAAACAACTGGAATAAATATTTGTGGATTGGTATTTTTTGATCAAACAAGTGCTTTTGAAAGTATGATTTGATGATCTAAACTTTGGATCCTCTTATTAATGTAGATGACCAGTGGGGTAGGTACCTTTATTTCTATAAGGCTGATAACAGTATCTCCTCTTTCATTGATGATTTTAATAGTTTATGTGTCCAGAACCATCTTTTGATTTGTTGATTTTCTCTAGTATTTTTCTATTTTCTTTTTCTTTTACTTATACCCAATTCTTTATTATTTTCTTCCTTGTGCTTACTTTGAGTTTAATTTGCTCTTCGTTTTCTGCTTAACTCCTGATGGAAGATTATATTATTGACTTGAGTTCTTTCTTCTTTTCAACGTAGGCACTGATGGCTATAAATTTCCCTCTAAGCAAGCTTTTGCTGCATCCCATACGTTTTGGCATATTACTTTCTATTTTCACTCATCTCAGTATGTTTTTAATTTTGCTGCAATTTCTTTCACTCAGTGGTTATTTAGCAGTTAGGTATGCTGTTTAATTTTCATAAACTATTTGTGATTCCCCAAATTTGTATTGTTATTGATTTCTAATTTAATCTCATTGTGGTTTCTTTTTTTTTTTTTTTTCAGACAGGGTCTCTCTATGAAGTTCAGGCTGGCCTTGAGCTCACTTTATAGCCTAGGCTGGTCTCAAACTTGCAACTATCCTTCTGCCTCAGCTTCCTGAATGCTGGGATTACAGGCATGCGCCACCACCCCAGCAATCTCACTGTGGTTAAAAACATACTTTTTTTCTGTTTTTTGAGACAGGGTCTCATTCTGTACTCAGACTGACCTCAAATTCACTATGTAACCTAGGCTAGCCTTAAACTTGAGATTTCCATCTCAGCCTCCAGAGTACTGGGATGATTACAGGTGTGCACCACTCTGCCTGGTGGAAAACGTACTTTGCGTGACCTCAGTCCTTTCAAGTTTATTGACTAATACTATGACCTAACATATAGTATATCCTGGAGAACGTTTAAATCTACTTAAGAAGAATGTGTTAAGTGGAATGTTCTGTAAATGTCTACTAGGTATAGTTGTATTGTGGCATTATTCAGGTCTGTTACTTCCATCTTTTGTATAGTTATTCTGTCTGTTATTGAGGTTACACGTCAAGTCTCCAGATATTATTGAATTACCTATTTTCCTCTTTGGTTCTCTTGGTTTTTGCTTCATGTGCTTTAAACCTCTGTTGTTAGGTAGATATATAATTGTTATATGTCTTCTTGATGGGATGAACATTTTAGCATGAAAATGCATTTTTTTGGGTCTTAATTTATCTATGATTGAATAGCTGCTCTAACTTTTTTGGTTATGTGATGTAATTTTTTCCTGCTTTTAACTTATTTGTCTGGATCTAAAGTGTGTCTCTTGGAGATTATATTTCACTGGATCATGTTTTTCCTATCCTCTCTGTAAATCTCTGCAATAATTGTGGTATTAAATCCCTTCACAATTAATTACTGATAATGTACGTCTGTTGTTTTGCTATTTGTTATCTGTAGGTCTCTTATTTCCCCATTATTGCGCTCTTTTTTGTTAAATAGATTCTTCCTAGTGTTCCATTTTAATTCCCTGTCATGCTGTTATTATCTCAGGCAGCTGTGAAATTGTGTCTGATTGTTTTCAAAGGCTTTCACTGAACAAGCTGAGTTAGATAAAGACAGCCTGTGAGTGGGCTTTTTTAGGGAATTACCAGACGGGGCATATGGTGCCCGTTTTCTGAGAATGAGGCTTTAAAGTAGCCCCAAACCCATTCTTCTCCCACTGGGGGCTGCCGCGATTGCGAGCTGTTGATTTTCAAGTCTACTACAGAGCTGGGGACCAGGGGATAGGAATGGTGCTAACTAAAATGCCACAAAGCTTGTTGTTTTTAATTAAGATTTAACCATTTCTCTTGAATAAATACTTCCTATATTATCGCAGGAAGCATTTATTTGGTAGATTTCACAATTAGCAAAAAGATGCTTCTGTATTTTTTACTTTTCTCATTTTCTGGTTACTTTATCAGGGAGAAAATTTTCTTATACCATTTTTGCTGATGTCCACTTGTAACATAGTATTAAATTGGGAGACGAGTACTTTTTCACCTAGTATCTCTTGGTTTGTGGCTGACCCCCAAAAATAAGAATCCAAGCTTTTATTACCTTATCTTAAAAATAGGTATATTAATATCTACTCAGGATTGTTGGAGAGGTTGAGGTAGTGCATTTAACAATAAATTGTGGGCTGGGGATATAGCTCAGTGGAATAAGCGCTTGCCTAGCAAGTGCAGGGTCCTGAGTTCGATCCCTAGTACCGCAAAAAAAAAAAAAACAAAACAATAAATTGGATAAAAACTATCCTATACATTACTGTGAAGTGGAAGGATTCGTAGGCAGTTTAAAAGGTAAAAAATGAAAAAGTTGTATCACTCAGAGATGCTTTATTTATGGAAGCAAATCCACTTTGAATATTTGGGAATAAGGGCTTTATTAAGGGAGTTAGATTTTACACAAATATAGGAAGAACTGGAGAAATGAAGGTGTGGAAGGGAAAGAGTCATTTACCAGTCCGCTGGAAGCACTGGCACAAGGTGGGTAAGTCAGGGTTTATAAGCCAAGAACCCAAATGCTTCCAGCCATTGAAAGGAGATTATGAAAGGGAAGCTTGTGGAGAGGTGTTTCAAAAACTGTGTATTTTGGTGGCTAATAGCCCTGTAAGTCCACAGCAAAAGTCTTACAGGACCTGGAGTTGCTGTTGATCAGCTGGGCTAGCAACTGGAAAGAGAAGTGCGGCACGAACAAAAGGGTAAGCTGGGATTTTAGGGTGGCTCATGTCTTTGCCATGGAGTTTATTGCTTCACACTGTCTTTCAAGTCCCCAAGTTCCCCACTGGCCAGCTGACTTGAAAACAGAATGAAAGGGATTTCAGGAAACATAGTTTCCATATTAAGCAAGTTGACATAGCATAATTCAATACCTGTGAGCATACAAGGAATTAGCCCTTTAATTTAGGGGTTTATTTTTTTTGGAAAGTGGCATACTGCTAGCAGGTAGAGTATTTTGTAGATTGTGTTACATAGTTGAGGAAGATTTCTCATATGGGAAACTTTAAAAATGTTTCTCAAAAAGATCTAAATAGGAAGCATTCCTAGAATATATAAGAATAAACATTTATTTTAAAAACCATGTTTTATTAATAGATGAGTTCCTTAGAGGCAAATTAAGTTTTATATATTGAATATTTTTCTAAGAACAAGGTATGGTGTGAAGCATCTGATCATTTCTAGTTGGCTTTTGGTTAACATTGACACACAATTTTTATATTTTGGTTTCTTGAATTTTATTAGTGTGATGTCATCAAGATCAGTGACTGATGAGGTTTCATGGGATGGTGATACAATTATGGTCCTTGAAGATTAAATTTCAGCATAAAATTCATGTAATTCTGAAGCAAGATAAGATGAGTATAATTTTCTCTGAAGTGGTGAAAGCCCGCTGGATCTGGTGTTTTCTGGTTATTGGGTAGAGAAAGCACATTTATGGTATCACTGCCTGCTTCCCAGTGTCTGTCTCCACAGGAAGGAGATCCTATCTGGAGCAGTAGTTGTAGTTAGAGCCACCCCATATTAAGTTGTAATAATCCATGATGTTTTCCGGACACATATGTCTTCTCAGTTTAAATGAGGTGAAGCTACCCAGATACCTACACTTACATATCTACCCACTCTTGCTAGTATATCTTTTAGGGTTTTGCTAGTGACACAAGTCTGTGTGGCTTTTATAAACATGCAGCATTGCTTTACATTTATTCATTTAATAGGGAGAGGAAGTTTCCAGGGCTCCCATGTGGCCTCTTTGCTGTAGTTGTACTCAAGAGAGGAACACTACTGTCTGCTTGATAGATCTAACTGCTGTGTAGGCAGGAACTCCAGAACCACTGGGTAGGTTCAAACTAGGGCACTGCAGAATGGACTGACTCCTACAAACTGCCTCACTCATCACAGTTGTGTTCTAGCTCCTAAAGGATTAGCATTAACTAACCACTAACTCTAAAAGACAGGTGTTTTCCTTGGGAAATGGTTACATTTACTTGGGGAAAGACCTGAGAAGAAAAGTTACGTTACATACTTTACATACTTGCATTAGTGTAGGGTCCTTCCTAAGTGATACTGGCTTCACTGTTTTTTTTTTTTTTTTTTTTAAATTTAAGAAGTTCTGAGCCTGTGAGGTGCCTTAGGGGTAGCATTTGTGTGTGAGAGAGAGTGTTTTAACATGGAGACTCAGACATCTGCTTTCCAAACCAAAGATTTTTAAAAAAAATTCTTACACAGGTCTAGTTTGAACTTAGCTGGCTGCCTATCTAATTTGGCCCTAAAGTTCCATGATCAGTCATTTACTTAAGATCCATGCTAGCCTAACCATTCTAATTCTTACTCTGGGTGTGCTTCCTACAAATAACTATGCTTACCTTGCTCCCCAGGGGTTCAGTGCTGTTAGTGACTCTCTACCATCCTGGGTTCTAATTGTCTCCACTTCAACAAGAAGACTGCCAAACTTTCCCCCTGCTTATACAGGACATCTCCTATAGCGCTTCTCAAGTATGCTGGTTCTCTCATACACAGTGTATTTCCCAAAGCCATGGTGAAGAAAATATCCTCTGGGACTTGCTAGGGAACAGAGGAGGGCGGGGATGCTTGAGGAGGTTGTAAATGATAGATTAACAATTGCTTCCTTGTCCTCAGTTGTTGGATTCCGTCTTCCACATTACGTCAAGGAATTTCCAGTATCTCAATTTGTTTAGTTTTGGACATATTTGAGTCCAAGTTTTAGTCCAGCAGTTGAGCAGATAATTTAGAACTGTCTCCAACTGCTTGAGTAGGCACCGTGAATTAAAGCTGTCTGGTGAGTATCTAAATGCAGCCTGATTTAAATTATCAAATTCAGGCTCAGCACCCTTAGAGCCTCGCTCACTGTGTGTTCTCAAGGTCTCCATCTATGAATTAACAAAATCTTGTAGTTTTTAAAAGATTATTTATACATCTCAGGGCAACAAGGGACAGAAAGTACAGTCATCATAGTGTCTCCATGCCAGACAGTGTTTGCCTTATCAGACGGGGAGGCTGCCTCTGCTGCTATTAGGGGATGCTCAGTAGCACCTGGGGCTGCTAATGCCCAGGTCATCCCAAATGTTCCTGTTTACGTTCTTGGGTCTTGTTCTTTCATAATCAGTGCCCTCTTCTACTCATGGCTATTTGAATTGTTTTCCCATAGAAACTGTTTTATCAGATCTGGCTCCATCTTCAGACTTGGCTTGAAATGTTACCCATACTGTGTCACAAAAGCAAAAGAGCCAATGTCAGAAGACACTTTTAGAAGCATATCCCTCTTTTAAAAGATTTCACAGAAGCTGTTATGATTTAAAAACCGAAGATCTGTCCAACCTAAAGTAAACCAAACATACACTTTTAGATTGCCAGTTTACATTCCCCAGGGACTTTAACGTCTCATTCTAGCTTAGGGAAGGGTGGCTTTCCTGGCTAGCTTAGTATCTTTGTTTATGTGAAGGTGCTTGTGTGTGTGAGGTTGCAAAGTGTGCAACTACACGTGCTTTTTGCCCTCTGTTGAAGTTCATCAGAGTGGCCGCCACGGACCGAAGTCAAGGATGAGTAGTAACAAGTATAGCATTAGTTTGAATGGTGAGATAGCTCTGAATTATGGACACCCAGCAAGAATACCCAAACCTGTTAAGTGAATGGAGGACAATTTTTAATGTCTAAATTGAATGGGGAGAGTATGGTGGTACAGATCTGTAATTCCAGCACTCAAGAGGCTGAGGCAGGAGAATCAAAACAAGTTCAAGGCCACCTTGAACTTTAGAATGAGACCCTGTACAAACAAACATGAATGGGGTATCTGAAATCAGTTTCATCTATGGGCTAGATGTTCCTTTAGCAACGCTTATCAAATTTATCCTACCCCTTTTAAAAATTTCTCAGCCTGGGAGTCCCAGGTTTCCTAATCATAACATAAAGAAAAGAAAAGAAAAGAAAAATATCCTTTTTATTGCTGTTTGGTAGAGGTGAATTAAAGGCACCGGCAAAAATGATGACAACCGGAACAGAGAACCAGGGAGCTGTGTGGGTCTACCTTAAGTCCTTCCCTTGGGGGTTCTAGAAGACCAGTAAAGCAGGATTCACCTCTTCCTCTTTGCTTCTCTCTTTTACTAATGCCACATATATTTTCTGTTGCGTCTTTCATACAGCCTGTGTCCTAGCCACATGAAATAAGTAGTCACAAGTGTTGAAAATGAAAATTTGGATCAGGTGGGAAACAAGATATATATGTGATAGAAAACAGCAGTTGGTCACAATTAAGCACTTTTTAAATTTTTTGTTGTTGTTTCTAGGCAGAAGAAATTCTTAGGCAAGAGCTGGAGAAAAAGGAAACACCAACTTTATACTGCTTGCTTGGAGATGTCCTTCGAGATCACTCCTGCTATGACAAAGCCTGGGAGTTGTCCCGGCACCGCAGCGCCCGGGCCCAGCGCTCCAAAGCCCTCCTTCATCTTCGGAACAAGGAGTTTCGGGAATGTGTGGAGTGCTTTGAACGCTCAGTGAGGATTAATCCTATGCAGGTTAGATAGTTCATAAAATCTGCCTGCTCTTGGGGCTTGTGTTTTCCTTTGGATTTCATTTTTGCTGAATGGAAACCCATTTTTATCCCAGTGATTGGTGAGCTTGCCATTGAGAGCTGAGAATACAATGTCTTCTTGTATGTCATGAAAAGTGCACGTTTGCTGTTTTATTTCTTTCTCTTACCTCTTTCTTGTGCTGCTGCAGCTATTCAAGTCAGGCACCATTTTGAGCGAGTATGTTAGGAAGGAAATAAATGAGTCATCAAGACTGCAGTCATTGTAGGACTCTGCAAGTAATTACTGAAGTCAGTAATGAGAGAAAGAGCTTCATAAATAGACACGCGTGAGCAGGGATTGCTGATCATTTAAGGGGAAGTGTGCATGTTTACATACACACAAATACAGTTGAATACTGAAAGTTTTTTTTTTCTTTTAAGATTTGGAAAGTGAATGCAAGAAAGGATCTGGGAATGTAATGTAAGGAACTTGAGAAATCCCCAGGAGTGAACCTACTTTTGAGGGGGAGAGATTAACCTTATTTTGTATGTAAGGTTATTCAGTTAGTAAAATGTTTGGGGATTATCAGAAACAGTCACTTTTAACTACCTTCTCATTCCACCATCTAAAAGTTACATGTAGCTCCTGAAACACATACACTCTGACTTGGTATAATTCTAGTTAATATGTTTGTGTGAAATTAGCTATTAATATTTACTTCTATGAGCCAGGTACCTCTTTGGCATTCTGCCAGTATGTGAATCTAGATGATTTAACACCAGAGCTGACATTCCTTTTTTAAAATTTTGCTAAAAACCACATAGCCTATACTTTGCCTACTATAACTACTTCTAAGTATAGAATTTAGTAATTTAAGTATATTCATATTATTGAGAAACTAGTGTCCAGAATTTTTTCATTGTGTAAAACTGAAACGCAGTACCCATTAAATAACAACTGTTGTTGCCTTCTCCCAGCCCCTGGTAACCACAATTTACTATCAGCCTATGAATTTAACTGCTCTGTATATCTCATAAAAGCGGAATCATATATTTGTCCTTTGGTGACTGGTTTATTTTGCTTAATTTAATGTCTCCAAGGCTTATCCATGTTGGAATCAGTAGTGTGTATCAGAACCTCCTTTTTTAAGGCTGGGTAATACTCTGTCGTGTATGCACACTGCATTTTGTTTGTCCCTTCAGCTGGTGGACACCAGGGTTGTTTCTCCCTATCGCTTATTGGGAATTATGCTGCTGTGAACGTGGGTGCTTATTTCCTAATTGTGTAGACATAGGAATTGTCTTTTACATGGAAAAAATGAGACATGTGAGAGTGTGTTTGTTTTGTTTAATATTTTAAATTTTTATTTATTTTCATTTATCTTGAGACAGGATAACTTGTGTACAGCCTAGTGAAACAGACAGATGAAACTAGCACATAGTGTGATACATCAAGAAATACTGAGTGGGTTTTTGTAAAGCACTGGTTTATACTGAGGGAACAAAAAGAACATTTGTATCTTCATAGGCAATGAACAAGAATGCTGGATTTGTCTTGGGAAATCAAGTAGTGCTTGAGCAGGTACGGGAGGGCAGTGCTGACGGCAGCCAGAAGGGGAAAAGCCTATGTAAAGCCCGAGATGCAGAAAGGAGGGGCTATGTGTGTGTGTATTGATTGTGCAGACAAGTTGGTGAAGAGGGCAGTGACCGTGAAAATGCTAGACTGGACTCACATTACAAAAGGTCTTAAACATGAGGCTAAACCATTGCAGGGTAGTTTTGTTTGGACCCTTGTTTCAAATAAAGGAGCAGAATGTACAGAGGAGTAGTTCAGGAGCACTGTTTGGGCAGCTGGTTGCGGACGCCCTCGATGTGGGCAGAGTTAGGAGGATGTAGGGAGGGGAGCAGTGTGGGAGGGGCCTAGGAAGGAAGGGAGGTGTGAGCAGAGTTGCAAGAGAGGACTTGACAGGGCTTGATGGCTTCATTATATAATTTAGAGCTAATTACTTAGATAGACAAAGAAATGGCAATTGCTCAAAGCACAGTCATAGTACAAACAGATGTTACGTGAGGATATTTTGCAGTCTGTCATATGGATCCAATTCAAGCCTGTTGTTAGCTATGCCAAAATATGCAGGCATTTGTAGTACAGAACTACTACAAGACACAAACTTGCACACCATATACTTATTTTAACTTATGATCCAAGTTTGAACTATCTCTGAAGGAGGAGTGCTCCTGTGTGGTATGTTGTCTGCTTTAAGTCCCACAGTAAAAGGAAAATAGAAAAGCAGAATTTAAAAAAATTCTATCCTCTTTTTCTGATCTAACCAAACAATTAATATTAATAACAAGATTTAGACAAACTCATAGAGGTATTTGAATGGTTTTGATATGAAAATAGGAATATTTGGTCTTACACCAGGAAACTATTGGGTTTAATAGCAAAATTTAGACAAACTGAGTATTTGGTTTCATACCAGGGGTAAGCTACAAAATTAAATGCACAGTGCATCTGTTAGAGAACCAGAAGACATGTGCCTCTTATATGTGTGCTTTTGAGATTGCCAGCTAGCATTTTCTTATGCCTGTCTGTTCCGTCTCCCCAGACGACTCTGGGAAACTACTAAAATTCAACCTTAGACTCCGGGGGTTGGTGGGGTGTTAGAAGCTGAAGAAAGGAGAAGGGAAATTGAATTAAATTTCCTGTACCGGTTTTCACCGGCACAGGACCAGAATTAAAATATAAATCCTTATTCCTGTTCTTAGGTAGTTATTATTTCCACTGCCCTCCACTTTTATGCAAAAAGAAAATCAAATAAATTGCTCAGCTATCAAACCAATATGTGTAGTATTAAAAAAGGAAAATGTTATTTTTCCTATCATTTTTTTTCTAGCCCAACCCAACATGTTTTTCCTTTACTTTTGTCATTTTTCCTTCTTTCAAAAAGCTTTATTTTCCTTAATTCCCTCTCTCAATCACTTGGTCACTCACCTTTGTAAGGTTATGTGATATTACTGGCAATGTTAAGAACATGTTCAGGCAGAAGGGATGTAAGAGTGTATGGAAGGTACACAGTCGCTGTGGCTGGATGGGGCCAGGGGAGCTTGCATTAGAGATGAGGCAGGAGTCAGATGTTGCATGAGTGCTGGGCATGGCATTAATGTGCAGGAATGTGCAGGAGGGGATATGGCTACCAGAATGAGCCTGAGGAAAGGCATGCATTCCACAGTTCACTAAGCATCTGTGGCAGCTACAGTGTGTGCCTGGTATCCTAGCAGCCCATCCAGTTTAGTGTTTGTCCCAGAATTTTTCATTTTAAAATGAACTTCTGTTCTCAATAGTGACATTGAAGGAAGACAGGGTGGATTTCATAGGCATCCTTTTCTTTCTTTCATCTTCTGCCATAGGCTTCATCTCGCCTTGCAGCAGCAGAGTCCTTGGTTTATAATGTGTTTAAATCTAAAGAATGACAGTAGCTGGTCTTCACCCCTCAACCTTTTCTACATACAACTCAACTCACATTTCCCTTGCAAGGACAGCGTGCACAGTGCTTGCTTGTGTAACTTAACTGTGCATGCATACTTCAGATGGTTAAGGTTCAGGTCTTGGCTAGTAAAGGCGGAAATACCAATGTCTCCGTGAACCTCTTGGGGTAAACCAGACATTTGTGCCTGTGAGGTACGTGAAGTTCTTCGGCTACCAGCCAGAGGACTAGTGGAAACATGGGAACTCAGAGGCTAGATAGATGGAGAGGAAGATGGAGAGGCCCTGCTAAGGATAAAGCACGTGAGGAGTACTCTGCCCTTGGTCACTTGTTGCATGGTCTAAATCTACCACTGTTTTTATACCGTATCACTTGGTGGCTTTTTATAGTTTATGTATACTTCCTTTAGCAACAGTCACCTCAAAAAATCAAAGAAACAAGAACAGTAAAAGTTTGGAGAATTGAAAACTCAACCTACAGTTGTGTAGAGGGCTAATAAATTAATGTGCAATTATACACAGTGGGGCTGGCATTCACTTTCCATCTCAGGAGGCGTAGTAATACCACTGACAATGTGAAAGCCAAAAGACCCGTCTGCTGAAGAGCATTAACATTTACTAAAAGCTGGAAGGTGTCTCATTTGTCTTAAGAAAGCCATGTTCAGAGATAACACTTTAGTGTGCAGCGTGGGAGGGGAATTTCCATGTCATTCTTTAATGCTTGACTTTTTGTCTAGAACAAATGAAAACGAGCAGTTAGTTTAGTCAATACCAGATTTTTCTCGTATGAAAGATGAGGTCACGGCTATTAATGTACTAGCTCTTTTAGTAGTACTCCGTAAACAGTTGAATTTGCCGGTTTTATGTCTGTGATATCAGGTGCCCTAAATAGAAACCCATTAAGTTATTTCGCATAACAGTTCAATTTATTTACTCAATTAATAGGTTCAAAGTAAAATTTTTGGAAATTCGGTCTTTCAAGGGGGAAACATCTGATATTACTCTAAATGCCATCATACATTCAGTTAAAAGTTAAATATTAGGCTGGGAATGTAGCTCAGTGGTGGTAACAGAGTGCTTGCCTAGCACGTGTGAAGCCCCAGGTTCAATCCCAGTACTGAAAAAAAATTAAACATTGAAGATAAAATGATTTGTTTTAGTGATAGTAATTAGAACACAAATTACATAAAATAAACGTAGTTTTCCTTTAATATATATTTTATTTTCTAGAGAATAATTTTATCTTTGAAAATACTTTTAAAAAAGAAGGATATAAAAAAGCCAATTTGTTGGCAACTGGTTGGCTAATCAATAAGCTTTTAAAAATCATATAATTTAAGTTGTTTTAGTGTTCTGGTTCACTTTCAAAAGTTGCAGTGTAAACAGTACATTTTGGAGCTGCCTAACTGAGCACTGTCAAATGCCGCTTGTGGCTGGCCAGACAGACACAAATGCTGGACTAAAGTAGGCTGTGTCAGAACGCAGAGTATGTGCTGAGGAATGAGGTGGGTAGAGGTAGTTTGTGAAAGATTTTAAATGCTGTCTTAGTTGCTGAGACAAAATACCTGACACCAAAGTTAAAGGAAGAAAGGTTTTATTTTGTAGAGGTTTCCATCCATAGCCAATTCCAAGGCAGGGCAGCATGGCAGAGCAGCGTCACAGAGGAGACACACGTGGCACAGTGGGCCAGCGGCAGCAGCAGCAGCACCCTGCCTTGCTTCTGCCCGTTACAGTGCACCTAGGCTCTCAGCCTTATGATCGGTATCACCCACAACCAGGGTGGGTTTTCGTTGTCCACACCAGAACTTTGCTAAACTAGTTTCGTTTAGAAAGAGCATCTCCTGACGCTCTTTCTTCCTGCCCGAACTCCACCATCCCTCCTGGTTCACGCTGATGCTCCCGGCTCCATCCCGACTCTGCCCATGCACACCCTTACTCATCATGAGCACCCTGAAGCATGCTGCCTCCTTCCTCTGCCTTTCGGCTGCGCCCCACATTACCCACGGCTCTTCTTTCCTGTCAACTTGTACAAACAAAGGACAGCAAGACTCTACCACATTCCTAATCCACCCACCTCTCGAAAGCTCCACCTATGAGCACTTGAGGCTTGAGGGGAGGGGCGGGCTAGATATAAGCCATAACAAATCTGCTTTAGGGTTATCTGACTGCACAGATACGAGGATCTCTTATGGTTCTGAATAAAAGAGTGATGTGACAAGTCATAGGAGAAGTTTAAATAAGGAACAAATGTCACAGGTGAGTATCAGGACCTGAGTAACAGACCCAAGCTTCATTACAAAGGAAAAATTTCTGGGTTTCCTCTTTGGGCTGGCAGGACCGAGGAGACCTTGGAGTTAGAGAGGATACCAACTTTCTCAACTTTCTGATTAGAAAAGGGAAACGTCTGCGTTGACAGCCGTGGGAATTTAGGAAAAATGTCTTGCGGGGACTGTGATGTGATTTTGGCTGTTGACCATGTGGAGGTGGGGTACTGTGTTTAAGCAGAGTGGGCTGATACCCTTGGGGTTAAAAGCCCAGTAGTGAGGTTAGATTTGAGCCTGTAGATGGGGCTTTTATGGAATTGAGGCCTCAAGCTTTTTGCAGAAAACTACGTTGGAAGAGAAGAGCAGGCAAGTTCCTGAGTGTTGGGCATCCCCTGAAGTTGGAGGAGGGTAGAAGAGATGGCACCAGTGAAATGTGAATGGAGCAGAACAGATCGGACTCAGCCAGAAGGAAAAATCACCCAGGGAAGGTTTCATGGAAACGAAAGGAGGAACTGATGTCAGGAAGTGACATCATACATGGTGATAAAGTCCAGAGAGGGCCTAGAAGAGGTCATTGGATTTGAGCTCTCTGATGACTTTCAGAGACAGATTCTGAAGATGAAAGAGTGAGTGGTGGTAAGAAATGAGTGTTGCATCCAGAGACTTCATGTCAGAGAGGTAAGAGTTAGATGTGAAGTGTTGGACTTAGAGGAAGGGAAGCGTCCAGCAAAGCTTTCCAAGATATCGAAGACCTTTATTTGATTGAATACAGAAACAAAAAGCTACGGTGGAGAAAGTCCAATGGAGATACGGATTATTAGAGAGAAAGAAGAGAAGCTAAGCAGGGAATACCATTCGGGGGGTGGGATGAGGAAAAAAGATGAAGGCGTTAATGTTAGAAGTAGTTTCGAGGCTGGGGATATAGCTCAGTGGAATAAGCGCTTGCCTAGCAAGTGCAGGGTCCTGAGTTCGATCCCCAGTACCGCAAAAAAAAAAAAAAAAAAAAAAAAAAAAGAAGTAGTTTCGAATGAGACTGACTGGGAGATAGGGGCATTTGGATCAGAATAGGAAATTCTCTAAAGAACCAACATTCTAAGCTGATGTGTGTGAACGCTTTAAGCCATTTTGATTGAAGGGAAAATAAGAATTGTTAAAAGACCTGGATCTTGCTGTCCTTTGTTTATACGAGTTGATGGGGAAGAAGAGCCGTGGGTAATGTGGGGCGCAGCCGAAAGGCAGAGGAAGGAGGCAGCATGCTTCGGGTGCTCACGATGAGTAAGGGTGTGCATGGGCAGAGTCCCGGCGGAGCCGGGAGCGTCAGCGTGAACCAGGAGGGATGGTGGAGTTCGGGCGGGAAGAAAGAGCGTCAGGAGACGTGCTCCAGGAGGGGAGCCTAGCTGGCGTGAATACCGCTGGGCAGAGGATCAGTGCTGTTGGTGACGGTGGGGTTTGACTGCTGATATTTTATTTAGTTGCAATGATGGCAGCAACTGCTGTTGAGTATTTACTAGGTGTCAGGTACTGTGCTGTAAGAGTTTACATATGTTTTTAATCCTCAGCACAATCACTGAGACAGTTACTGATTTTATCCTCACTTCACAGACGAAGAAATAGAAGGCTGAGTAAGCTGTACCTGATCCCACAGGTTGTAACAGCTGGAGCTGGGGTTTCAGCTTGGGCGTTGCTGTTCCAGAGCTCTCACCCCTGACCACATCAATGTTTGCCTCTTGAGGATATCATGTGAGGATAACACGTTTTGTTAAGAAGGCCAAGGTGTGGAGAGCCCTGCATACCAGACCTTCAAACTTGAACTTTTTTCTTTCTTTAATGAAGAGCCATTGGGGCTTTCTGTCGAAGCAGAGAGGTTCAGCAAGATTGATGCTTTGGAGCTGTCTAGCTCATGATGGCAAGGCAGTCTCTTTGAGACTAGGGGACTACAGACTACAGAGGAACCAAGGCCTCCCTTCCTAATGCATTGATGTGCACAGATCAGACTTCTGCCACATAGTTCTCTGTGACCTGAGTCATCCCAGGGACTTATGCCGTGCTTTTTCTTAATTTATAGGGTAAACATTCTTTGTCATATGAGTTTATGAAAGGAGAAAATATTTTTATTTGAAATAGAGTTAGTTTCTTTTGTACATTTGTGGTATTTGTGATGAGAAGACTCGAAAGTGTTGGAGCTCACATTCCAATAGAGAGGACTGGATGCACATATGTGAATAATATGTACGGAAAAAAAGGGATTCTTTCTTTTTTGTTCTTCCTTTCTCATATTGGTAAGCAATAAAAAAGTGAAACTTAAGGTCTAACTTGCGTAACTGCCAAGAAATATGAGCACAGCGATAACATCTGTGCTGTAGCTCTGACTGAAGTATAACGAGGAGGCAAAAGCTTGGCTGCCTTAGACCGATTCGGAATCCTAGGAACCCCACGGAGCATAACGATCATGTCTCTTCACCTTCCTGAGCTTTTGTATAGTGGAGATCACAATTCCTGTGCCAGCTTATTGCTGAGAAAAGTTGGCCAGTGTATGAACAGGGCCTAGCGTGTTTCTGGCCTATAGTAAGTTCTCACTAACAGGTGTTCAGAAGTGGTACTTTTCTTTCCTGCCTGTTGCACTGTGGTAGTAACAGCTCTTTTACCTGTACCCTAATAGGGAGATCTCTGACAAGAGGGTCTCACATGCAGATGACCTATAAGTACATTGTAAATTCTCTGGAAAGAGTGGGCAAATATGAGAACCCACTGAGATACTGACTGTGGTAACCAGCTGTAGCTAAAAATATGAGAAAGGCCACAAATAGTAGAGTAAAAATATGTGCAAAATGCAATCGAGCTCTTAGTTTGAAGGAAAACAGTGAAAGAAGGGAAACCATTCCTTTAGCAAGAAAGAGAAACTGACCGGTTAAGGTTGTGTTTCCTTAGGGAGGAGAAGGTAGAATTTAGTTTATGCGAATTTTGATATGAAAGAGTTGGCAGTGTGTACTTAAAACTGTATCAAGCATCACTATAAGAAAAGCTTCTACCAAACTGTTGATGTCAGTCGTGGATTTGGCTCAGGCCATTTCCTGTTTCGTGAAGCTATCGTCAACAGCTCAGCTGTCTATGGGCCATGGGAGGCAGGCAGGGGTCCAGCAAGCAGAGAATGGGGTACATACAGCATGGCTTCAGGATTAGATTGTAATGTGTTAGCTTTTAGTATACGTGATAGAAAAATCCCACTTGTTCAAAATGCCACCCACCACACACAAGCCATGACTTACTGTAACAGTTTCCTCCTCCCAGATAAAAACAGAAGGGATTCTGTAAGTCAGTTTAGCCATTGATTATTCATTCTGTAGAAGCCTGAGGAGGAAGGAAAATTGAGTAATAGGCTTATAGCTAAAGAAAATTATATATAAGCAAGGGGTACCTATTACAGATATGCTATGGGTACTCTTGTAAAAATTGACTTTGTGGGCCAGGGGCATAGCTCAGTGGCACAGTGCCTGCCTGGCAAGCGCAAGGTCCTAAATTCCATTCCCAGTACCAAAAAAGAAAGAAAAGAAAAAAAAAAAGGCCTAGAGAACACTGGGTTCCCCTCCTCTTTCCCTTTGAGTTCGTCATTTTGGCAAATTTCTGGCCAAAAGGACTGTAATTTTAAAAGTAATCTGTGCCTGTTATCTGTTGGTGCTTACTTTTAGCCCACAGAGTACCAAATTGTTTAATTTTTAGGTTAAGTACTTAGGTTTAATAAATATTTTAGTCACTGTCTTTATGACACACACTGCATACCAGGAACCACTGTGTGATTTTCAGCAAATCACCTCCTCCGTAGGCCTCTTTTTACCTTGACTCCTCTTGATTTTTAAGGCCTGGTTGAATCGATTCCCTTCTGGCTCTTCACACCAGCTGATGGTCAATACTAATCTATTTATATTGTCAGTGCATTTATTTTGCCACTAGATGGCACTAGTGTAGCTTTGAACCATGTCTCTTCGGGGTTTTCATAGCATAGGAAGTCAGAAGAACCTTGGAATTTTAGCCTAGCCACCTCCTCCAGTTAATACTCAGAGACCGAGACTCAGTGGTTAGGTGAGAAGGTCACAGTCACACAGTTACTCAGGGCCTCCTGAGTACCTGGTCTCAATAGGTTGCTGATGCCGGCCTTGAATTGATAACCCTTTTACCTCAGCCTCCCAGGGCCGAGATCACAGACGTGCACTGCTGCACCCAGATGTCTGCCAGACCTCAGAGGTCGTTGCCTACCTGTGGTGAGCCTGCCTTCCTGATTTGCCCTGGAAATAAGCAATAAGCACTGCAGAAATCTCAGCCAGAGCCTTTTTATCAGTTATCCTGCTCCATTTACCCAGTCCTTTGATAGGAGATTTTCCTTTCTGTTCCCTTCCTTCTGCTGCTGCTTTGTCCACCTGCATAGTCCACTCAGGGCGCCTGCGCGGGTAAGGAAGTGTGCTTCTGGTTCTTAAAACAGGCCGTCTCTCGAGTGTTCCCAGCATATGGTGTCTGCACTCTTTTCCCTTCTGTTTTTATCTGTGAGGAGGATACTGTTACAGTAAGTCACGGCTTGTGGGTGGTGGGTGGCATTTTGAACAAGTGGTGATGTTTGGAGTCACACAGAGGGGGTCAGACCTCTCCTCTAGCCTTTGACATCTTTCTAATAGCGGCAGCATTAGCTGCCTGCAGAGTTTGCCTGAGGAGCACAGCAGGTAATGTATGGAAAGCTCCCGGCATCAGCGCCTGGCACACACACAGGTGCGAAGGGCTATTATTTTGGTTGTTGTTGCGTAGAAAGAGGAGAGTGACTGCCTGTGAGATGTGAAAGCTGGGAGCTCCTGGGACGCTCTCAGCCGGAGGAGCTCTCACTTGAGAGAGAAGGGAAAGAGGCGTGGTATGCTAGGGTTTGCATGCCTATCTCAGAGTCGTGATATTGAACACTGCTGGCCAATACGGTGGCCTCTGGCCACTAGAATGTGTCCCATCAAAGTTGAGCCTTGCTCTAACCCTTTCGCGGTGGGGCTGTAATTTATATGTCTCACTGCAGGCAGCTGTAGCCCCGGTGGTGGTACATGCACAACATGCATCAGGAGCAGTGGGACAGTCCTGTGGGCCGTACAGGCTACCTGCTGGGACAGTCGTGTGTACCACTGATAGTTCACGTTGATGGGAATGTGTTAAGTATTGAATACACATCAGCGTTCAAGGATTTTGTATGAAAGCGATGAATATAAAATATCTCAGTAATTTTATATATTAATAACATGTTGAAATAATCTCATTTTGAGTATGCAAAATTAAATATTATTAAAGTAAATTTTATCATCTACTTCCTTTTACTTTTTAAAAAATATAGCCACCAGAACCTATAATGGGAGTGCTATTCTGTTTCTCTCTGTTTGCTCTGCTAGGTGCTAAAGATCATGGTACTCAACTAATTCAGCTTTATTTTGAGGACTGTGTGAGGGTTTTTTTGAGACTTCTTTTGAATTTCTTCTTAAAATTATGGCCTATTCTTAAGACTATGACCTTTTGAACCAGTCATTATTGGTAATTATAGTTTAAGTAATAGTCTTAAATGAAAAAACTATAAGAGGCATCAGATATTCTCCATAGTCCCTCAAGTTCTGAGGGCCTTGACTGAGAAACGAGGGGGATGAATAATGTAACGAAGCAGCTATAAGCAATGAGAAGGTGCTAGAATATTGAGAAAGCCTTGCGTGACTTTGAAGAGCAGAGTGTGTGGAGGGGTTGTCTCCTCTCTTCAGTTTATTTTACCAGTAGGTTAAATATAGTAGGTAATTGATCGTAGGCCTTTCTTGCAGCTGCAATGATGGCCAAGAGTAGAAAGGAGAGAGCCATAGTAATACTTTATACTAGAGAAATCCTAAGTAGGAGTTTCATTAACATTATTTTGGTTTTAAGATACGATTACAAACTGTTAACTAATTTTTAAAATTTAAAAGTAAATAAATTTCACTTACAGTCTTTCAGAGCTGTATGGTAACTGTTAATTTTTTCAGTGGGGGATATTGGGAATCAAACTCAGGATCTTGCGCTTGCCAGGCAGGCGCTTGTGCTGCTGAGCTATAGCCCCAGCCCCAGTAATTGTAAATCTTTGCAACTTTTGTAAATCTTTTTATGTAGATCAAAAAATAAAGTTCTTTATTTGGCTTTTGATTTTATTTTGGATTTTATAACACATGGGAAAGAGTATTTTTTGTTGATTTTAGAAAGCAGGCAAGGAATGTGCATTCTGAGACCCTCGTGGGCAGTTCTCAGTGTTCCTAATTCAGGCCCGAATGGGCTATTCCATGTTCCTAGCAGCATTACTACCATAACTCACCATATCTAAGATGTTATCGCTCACCTTTATTTTAAGTACCACTCTCTGTAGAAGACTGCTGCTCTTGAAACTCATGAGAAGATGCGTCTATTTCAGAGATGTTACAGATGAAAAAATAATGCACCTCGAACTGATGAAATATAACACAGGTTTTCAAAGTTTCAACTTGGTTGGAAGGGAGAGGGTTTGTTTTATATATTTATAAGCTAGTGTCAGCCTTCAGGTCTTCTCAGACTGCGTCAAGTTCAGTGAGAGCACTTCAGTGTATTGAAGCCCTTTCATTTTATTCTATAAATAACCAGATGAAAGCAGAGCAGTGAGCTTGGTTTTAAGTTAAAGTGTCATAATTCAGACAAGTGAACTTTTAGTTTCAACCTAGTCCTCTGCTTCCTCCTGCAACCCGCAAGCCAGACACATGCCACCTCTTTTCAGGCATTACCTACCCCTCAAACAAAATCTGTTCTCTATAAAGGCTCTTGATAATGGTTATTTATGGCTGCTTGTGAATTCCTGGTGAAGTGTTAAATTACCCAAGGATATTTGCTTTCTAAGCCTTATCTCTAATTGTCCTGAAATTCTGTCTGCTCAAGGAACTTTCTGGCCTCAGCGTGGCATATTGGAAGAGTTGAAGGAAAAGAGATATAGAAAGCAGGCTCCTTCTTCGCCTCTGAGGGAGGCTGGGGATAGAGAATACCTACCTCATATTTTTTTTTTCTCTAAAGTGTTTCTGCCTTTATTCAGGCAGTAAGTCACTAAGAAGGTAAACTTAGGAAGTCCAAGGTAGGAGGATTGCCGTGAGTTTGCTGTCAGTCTGGGCTACATAGCGAGTTGAGGACAGCCTGAACTACATACTACATAATCAGACCCTGTCTTAATAACAAAGGTAGACTTCTGTGTACAGCTGTATCTACTGTTGTCTGTGTTGTCTATGTCTGAAACAAACAACTTGTAATATTTGAATTTCTGGCTAGTTTCATTGACTTTTTTTTCCCAGTTTTATTTCCCTTTTGATAGGGTCTATTGAATTTTAAGGAAACCTTGTGTTGTAAAAAATTCTATTGTAACGTGAACAGCTACTTCCTATTTTACTTGTTATTTGAATGTTAGTGTTTCCGAATTTTATTAAGTTAGGCTTTACATTTGGCATGACTATTTGGTAACTCTGTGTTTTCCAAGTTGTTTTCAGGGTAACTTATGCAGATCTATACAAGGATGGATTCAAGCTGTAACTGCAGAAGTTACTTGTGGCCTAATTGGAAATAAAACCAGAAATTTGTCCTTTTAAGTTTGTGATATATTTATCAGTTGTGAATCTGCTGATAATTTGTGTACTGTTTTTGTGTAGTAGATGATCAGTTAAAAAAATGTTGCTTAATCTCAGGTTTATAATACCAGATTCAAATATAAAGGCTTATAAAAAACTTTCCATTGCATTTCAGGAATTTGGTAAACAAGGAGTATGATCTTTCTCAACAAAAGATGAGCAATGATTGTACATGCTTTCAGTGTTCTATTGCTTTGAAAATTAGGTGGGGAATTTATCGTCATTGCTAACTTTCCTACATTTAACTAAATATAAAGCACATATTTACTATATGAGGTGTGATTGAAGAATACAGTGTTTACATTTTTAATATTTATTGTAGTAGAAGACATACTGGCATTAATCATCCTCAAAATACTACCTCTCATTTTTGTACACGCTGAAGCCCTTGTTCTGGCCACTTTCTGAAGTGGCTCTGGAGTCCTCTCTCATGAGTCTCAGGTGCCCTGTCCCGGCTGCCTTGGTGTCCTGAGTCAGTTCAAACGTTTACCTTCCCATGATCATTTTGACTTTGGGGAAAGTCTAGAAGCTGCGTGTTCAGTCTTTGAATAGGGTAAGAGAGCACACACTGTAGTGTACAGTCCTTTTCCACTGGATGATATTTGGTGGCAGCATTCACCATATCTTGATCACATCTCGTAAAGACACTCCTGAAGGAGAGCTTCCAGAACTGCTTCAGAGAGTGGCAGGAACAGTGGGGCAATTGTGTCAGGAGTGACGAGTATTATTTTGAAGAGGATTAGTGACAATGTGTCTTTTTTTGTGCTAAATTTTTTAAAGCTTAAACATTCAATATAGTTTTCGATCTCACCTTGTATGGCTCTGAATTCTTTATGAACACGTATTTGTTGATAGTATCAAATAATTTTAGATTGCATCCTGTAAATTTGTGTCTGTGTGTTTGAACGACTTTGACTTCTGTTCTTTGCAGCTTGGGGTGTGGTTTTCTCTAGGCTGCGCCTACTTGGCCTTGGAAGATTATGGAGGCTCAGCAAAGGCATTTCAGCGCTGTGTGACTCTAGAGCCCGATGTAAGTGTATCTGGCTTTCCTTCTTTGTTTTGGCTCCCGTCCCGTAAGTTACCTGCGTTGTCCTGTATGATTTACAATAGCAGTTCCTTTTGTGGTGGAAGAAAGTGTACATTTGATGGAAGATTATATTTCAAGGCATAGGATTTATAAGTTTGAAGATAAATTTTCCTCATAATAGTTATAGTTTCATTTAGAAAAAAATTGATGAAAGTTTTTCAGTTAAAAATATGTATTGAATGATACAGCAGTGTCATGTATGTTTTTCCACTTACTAACGTATGTTCTCTATGTTAATTGTGTTACTGGAAGGTTCTTTAATGTGGTATCTTTTTTATTTAACAACTTTATTGAGATGGTAATTCGTGTAATGTACACGATCCATTTAAAAATGTACAGAGTTGTGACTTTTAGAAATTTTCATTGCCCTATGAAATTGCCCTGGTACCTACCAGCAGTCATTTCTCATTTCTCTCTAAACACATTCTCTCCCTCTCCAGTCCTAGGCAATCATTAATGCACATTCCGTCTCTGTAGATTTGCCAGTTTGGGGCATTTCATAGAAGTAGACTTGTGCAATAATTGGAACTTAATGCCTGGCTTCTTTCACTTAGATTGTTTTTAAGGTTCATTCATGTTGTAGCACATATCAGTACCTCATTACTTTTTATTGACAAACAATATTTCATTGTGTGGTCACATCACATTTATCTATTTATTAGTTTATGAACATTTTGACTATTTCTACTTTTGGGCTATTATGAATTCTATTGCTATTAACATTTAGTTTACCGGTATTTGATGAACAAGTTTCCATATCTCTTGAGTATATACCTAATGGTAAGTTGGATAGATCTTTTTATTTATTTATTTATTTATTTATTTATTTTTTTGCAAGTTGTTGCTCATTTATCAAGTTAAAATTTATTGGAAATATTTGCTCATCTTGCAGAACACTTGCAAACCCAGTTACAGTCCAAGGTTTCACTGTATTTTAGTATATTTTTATCACAAGATACGGTATAGTTATAAAATAAATGGCATCTATAAAAGTTTTTTGAGAATAGATTTGAAAATAGGATTAGGAGTGGCTTGAAATTAGGAAGAGGAAAGTGGGAAACAGCTTTGAAATTTGTAAAATAAAATTAAATTGAGATCATATTAGCTTTATTTATCATTATTTGTTTTTATATTCTATCTAATACTTAGAAAAACATAATAATAATGGTAGGTTTTAAAAGCAAATATCCTAATAATGGAGAAGAAAATAGTAGATTATCTGCTTGGATAGATCTTTTTATTAAGGTGTAAGAGTTCAAGTCCCTTGTAATGTGGAAATATTTTCTTCTATCCTTTGGGTGTTCTTTTTTTTTTTTTTTTTTTTTTTTT
>PVLD010008514.1:0-32069 GCA_004027595.1 Dinomys branickii
TGAAAACCTTTTGCACATCTAAAGAAATCACCAGCAGAGTAAAAAGAAAACCCACAAATTGGGAAAAAATCCTAGCTGGCTGTCCCTTGGACAAAGGTCTTCTATCTAGAACATACAAAGAATTAAAAGACATGAACCTGTCCAAATTCAAAGACCCAATCCAGAAATGGGCAGCTGAGATGAATACACACTTCTCAGATAAAGAAATACAAATGGCAAATAAATATATGAGAAAATGTTCTACATCTTTAGTCATTTGAAAAATGGAAATTAAAACAACATTGAGATTTCATCTCACCCCAGTAAGATTGGCCAGCGTTAAGAAATCATCCACTGACAAATGCTGGCGAGGCTGTGGAGAAATGGGAACTCTTCTGCACTGCTGGTGGGAATGCAGACTAGTGAAACCACTGTGGAGAGCAGTTTGGAGATTCCTCAGCAAACTAGGTGTAGGGATCCCATTCTACCCAGGTATTCTCCTTCTGGGTATTTTCCCAGAAGATCTGAAAACATCATACCACTGTGATATATGTGCACCCATGTTTATAGCAAAGCAATTTGTAATAGTTAAATTGTCGAAGCAACCCAAATGTCCATCCACAGAGGACTGGATGAAAAACTGTGGCATTTTTATACAATGGAATATTACTCGGCTATAAAGAAAGACAAATTTGAGGCTTTTATAGGCAAATGGTCACAATTAGACACCATACTCATAAGTGAAATAAATCAGAGGTACATATGCAAGAAACATATTGTATCACTAGTGTAAGAACCTGAAAGTGGGAATATAAAATAGGGAGGTATGGAGGGAATCTGCTCAAAAGTAAAGAGCAAGTGGGATGAGGGGAAGGAGAAATGGAAGAAAGGGACAACTATGTATGTATGTATGTATGTATATGCTAGGTGGCTAACATGGATCCACTATTGACTTATGTCACTTTATGGTAAGGAACAGTTAATGATTGGTTTTTTGATTAAGATTGTATGTCTCTATGTGTTTTCTTGAGCATACACTTTGAAGTTATCAACATGTAACCATTGTTAATTCCCTGTCATTTTGTCTATAATTCAGTTTTGAGTGTACTGTTCTTGTGCTACTTTGTGTCTCTTTGTTAATGTTTTCCTTTTTTTTCTTTTTTACTTTAAAAAACATGTCTCCCCTGAGGCAAAATAGCTCCTTCCCTCCAGCTGAGAACCAGCTATAAAATATCAGTCAACATTGTGATGCTACTCACCTGCCTAAAACCCTGCAGACTCCATGCTGCTCAGGTTCCCAAAGTCCTTAGCTAATGTTCAATTGCTGTATGGTGGGCCCCACCTGCCTCATCACCCGCCGTGCATTTCCACACATTGTCCAACACTCAAAGCCAATCTCCCACTGCCCTTACACCAGGAGCTCCTGCTTAGAATAAACTGCCCCCCGGCCGAACATCCGCACCCCTGCCTACAATGCCCTTTTATCCTGTGACCACTACCACACTCCTGCTGAAACATTCCCTTTTTTAAAACCCTACTCAAATGTTACTTCCTCTTAGTAACTTTATCTGACCTCCTCAGGCAGAATCTCCCAGCACATTAAATCTATTTCTCTTTCTACCCTTATTTTATGGCCATTTGTTTGCTTATCTGTTTCTTTCTAAATCGTGAGCTCCTTGATAAAAGAGAACATGCACACTGGTAGTGACTAGCATGAAATCTGGTATACAGTAGGCATACACTTAATGTTTGCTCACTAACACATCCGCTCAATAAATATTTATTGAGTTAATACCACATGCAGGGCAAGGCAGATTCAGCAGTGAACAGGAGAACAAACTTCCTGTTATGATGGAACTTACAGTCCACACATTTATTCACAATATATGCCCTGAGTTATGCTGTTACAGCATAACTGAAAACAGCTATCATCCCTGCTGGGGAAGATTATTCACTTTACTGCCTGTCTGAGTGTGGGAGGGGGACAGACTCAGCACCAGGGGGCCAGGCTGCTGAAGGGCAGTCATTAACTCCCATTACTCATGTAACAAGCCTTTAAAAGTTGGCGCCTAAACCTTGCACATAATTCATTCTCCAGAACAAAGGAGCGGATGCATAATAAAAATCTGATTGTTAATCAAAGGAAAGGTGGGGGCAAAGGGGAAGTAACCTAAATTGGCGGGGAAACCGTGTCACTGAGAGTGTCACTCTGAGAGTGGAGGAGAGGGCGCCACAAAGCCAGGCTCACACAGCCACGAGCTGGCACTGACTGCTCCCAGCAACCCCTGTGCATTCAAGCGGCGCCTCTCAGCCACTGTGAGTCGCTCTGCCTGTGGCCCGAGGACCTTCTTTGAGTAACCACACTGGCATTCAAAGCTCAACCACACCAAAATTAAACAAACAATAAAGCTCAACCACATTTTTGCTGCTTTGGGAAGAGATGGCTGTTTCCCAGGAAGCCTGAGGAGCCGAAGCCCAGCTCCCCAGCTGCCAAGTACATCTGGGGATTAGGGATGCTGGCCTAGAGGGAGGTAGAGAGAGCACAAAGGCTCTGAGTTTTAGGTGAGGTTCCCTACAAATACAGCTTGCAGTGAGAATTCCTGTTCCAGTGAGTTCCTGGGGGAGTGCAAAGGGGCGAGATGCGATCTATGGCAACAATCCCAAGGCGCGAGAATGCAGTCTCAGACAGAGACTGCCTGCAGCCGGATTCCACAGTGCACTCTGGACCAAGAACAGTACCCCAGAGCTAGGCCCACCTTGAGGAAAAGGGACTGGCCTTGAGTAACCACTGGTTCTTCACTTATTGGTCAGCATCTGAAGGGAAGGGAGCTCCTGTCAGCCCAGGGCCAGTCCGCAAATCGGGCAGCTGTGAGCCAGTGTCGGCCAGGCCTCAGCGGAGCGGGGCCCCCAGCGTCCACTGTGCCTTAGCGCTGCACCCGGCTCCCGGACAGGGAAAGAGAGACGCCACGGAGCGCGGGCAGCAGCAGAGCCCTCGGCCTCCTCACAAACCCTCGTCCCACAGTGTCTCCTCTGTGAGGCAAAACAAAGGCATCTTTGACAAGACGGTCTGCCAGGCAGGCCAGGGAGTGACTTGCAGGAGCCAGCAGACTGACCCCAAGCCCTGGCACAGTCCGCTCTTAAAAGGAAGCCACAGTGCGGTAACGTCACAGGACTGGCACCGCGTCCCCCACCCCAGCAGAAGGGGGGCCAAGCCTGGGGTCATAAGAAGGTGAGAAGTGGGGGGACTGAGATGAAAAAGCACGAAAGGCAGGAGCAGGAAGAAGGAAAGCAGCTGGGGGAGGAGGGAGGAGGGTGTGCTCCGGTCAGAGGCAACAGCACCACCCTCCCGCACAGTCGACTTCCGGCTCACTCTCTCTCCTCTCGGAACCAGGCTCCTCCCTGTAGCTCCCCAGGTCCCCTCATCCGCCATGAATTTCTCCCCAGGAGAAACCAGTAAGGCTCCCTGAGGATACCTCATCTCTGGGGCCTGGCAGATTTTGCCTCACGCTGTGAATTATCTTTACGTAAGTTAATGAAGAGCAAGAGTCTTATGTCTTTCTTGCCTGCATAACTGCAGCACAGCATCTGGCTCACAAAGGAGCAAAGGACGCCCAACCCATGGGTGTCTGTGAATGCAGCGGGTGGGAAAGCACCCTGGGGAAGAGGACACACCCCCTGATGCTAAGGCAGGGTGCTGACAGAGGGCAACCTCAGACAATACCTAAGACTGGGAGGGAGCCAGCTGCGCAGCCAGCTGCTATGCCCCTTGAGCCCTTGCTTGTGGGGAAGAACAGGATATAGGGCAGCTTCGGTCAAGGACAATGGTAGGCCGGGCTACAGATCTGAGAGGTCAGAAATCACACTGGACTGGACGCCAGCACAGAGGAAATGCTCGGTGACCATGTGCCCCTGAGTTCTGTCACTGAGGAGATGATTGCAGTGCCACAGGGTCTAGACGTGAGGCTACTGGGTACCAGGCACCCCGGGAAGAAGCGGTGGAGTGAGGCTGCATCAGCTGCCTGGGTTCCGCAGGGATGGGGTTGGACAGCTGAGGGCGTGCTGCTCCCATCCTGCCAGAGGCAGGGACCAGGGCTGCGAGGCAAGCAGGTAGCTCTCCTTGCTGCCCGCACTGGGGCCAGCTGCCAAAGAAAACACCTTCTGGCTGGGAACCCTCCCACCAGCTCAGGGACAATCGGGCACTGGAGTAGTGGGGGTAGGGGCTCCCCAACAGGCTGTCTGTAGGCCTCTCCTAGGGCAAGCCCTCGCCCCTCAGCCCCACATCTTGCTAATGACTGCCATGTCGGACAACACAGATCTAGAATCAAAGAAGTACTACTAGTACCAATAGTAATAAAGTAGTCACAAACTAGGGCTGACATTTCACAAGAGCACACCATTTTCCAGGCAGCGTTCTAAGCATATTAGCTCATTAAATAGGCTCCACTACCTTGGAGATACACTAAGTCTATAGTATATATACTATATACACTGAGTCTCTTGTAATAAAGTGTAGAATTACTAACTTTACTGGCCCAGCATTGTGGTGCATGCCTATAATCCCAACACTCAGGAGGCTGAGGCAGGAGGATCGTCATGAGCTCAATGCTGGCCTGGGCTCTATAGTGAGTTCAAGGCCAGCCTGCACTATATACTGAGACACTGTCTAAAAAAACCTGTCTCTACTATACATTCTGACATATTTTCTGTCTATCAGTACAAAAATCTTAATCACTATCAGTAATTTTTTAGTGAAAAATTATATTAATCCTTACATTAAAAAAGACTAGGAACTTAAACTTAGCAGAGTGGGCAACAAAGGGGAAGAACAAAAATATTTTTCTCCACCTTGATGGTTTCCACTTGTTTCAAGCCTCAGCTTAGCTTCCCTTGACCCCACAAGGAGGAGGGAAGATCAATTTCCCTCCCGCCTCCATTTCTGCCTTTGGAACAGAACACCACCCCTGCACTTGCTCAGCCCGAGCCCTCTGCTAGTTTCCGGGGCTGCGGCATGAGCACGCACAGCTGCAGAGCTACGCGGGCACAAGGGCTTGCTTTTCTGCTCACCTGAGCACATCTCCCCCTTGTAGCGGACGCAGGAGAAGTCGTCGCACTCACAGTACTTGCCCGTGATCTTGCCAAAGTCACTGCCGTGGCAGAGGCACTGGCCACAGAGGCACTCGCCCCGCTGGCTGCAGACGGGCTGGCCCTCCCCAGGGCTGCACTCGTCCTGCTGAGAGGGCCGGTAGTCCTCTTCCGAGCACTCGCACTGGGACCCCAGCCACCCCAGCCCACAGCGGCACACCCCGCACTCGAAGGTTCCATTGCCATTGTTGCAGCGGCGGCTGGAAGGTTCAGCATGGGCCTGGCAAGTGCAGTTGCAGTCGAATGTGACCTGGACGGTGAGGCTGTCCTTGAAGCCCACGGGCTTGATGATGAAGGACTTCTCCGTCTCCTGGGGGCAGCCACGCACCTTGGCCTCAATGCTGAAGCTCACCTGGATGGAAAGCAAGACGGCACTCAGACCCAGGTAGGTCCAGTCAACATTCCAGACCAGAGGAAGAGAAACCACTCCCTGCCCTGTCAAAGAACACCCCATGTGGGTGCCCAAGCCGCCTGCAATCTGGAACTGCACAGCCATAGCAGTGATGCTGTGACATATCTGGCGAGACACAGAGACACGGTTACAGTTGAGAAACAGAAGCTGTTTTATTCCCCATGTGAAATGAACCAGTTCGAACAGAACGGATTCTGTGGTTTTGCGATCATTCTGCCCAAACCAACGAAGCCAGCTGGACTGATTGCTGACTGTCAACAGATACACAAGACACTGTGTTGTACCCCACAGTGCCACAGAGGGGACAACCACAGCTGAGGATCCACTATTCAATTTCCACGTCACATTTCATCAGAGGCTGATACTTCTTACGGGGGGTGTGGAAATACGTGCCTTGAGAATAGATTGATAAAAAGACCAGTAAATAGATCTGCAGAAAGATCACTGAATCACAAGATCCACTTCTCCCTCCTCCTCCCTGTTGTTCACCAACCCCCTCTCCCTAGGGCAGAAGCAGAGGACCAATGAGGGAGGAGAGCCGCGAAGGGATCATACAGCCAGAGTGCGCACCCGCACCCTCAGATCCCACGAGGATAGCCATGTCTGACTGTTTCCGCTGCTGCTGCATCTTCAGCAAACAGAATAATGCCTGGCACACATCAGTGCTCGACAAGAGTGTACAGATAATATAAATTTTATGTGGTGAAGAAGGAAAAGGTGTCACCTTAGGGGAGGCTGGAAACAGGCTAGGGCCCCAAGGCAAGAGATACTTTCATTTGAATCAAATGTGCATGAACAAACAGAGACTTTAAAAAACGGAAGTTCTTAAAAACCCCGTGCATTCCACAAACACCAAAGATTGGTAGCTCTACTACATCTGACTTGTAATGAGTTTCAGGAAGAAAATCCTGAGAGGAGGTGGCGGTTGCCCACAGGTGCTCCAAGGTACAGGCCAGGGCCAGACCCGCAGCTCCAGCCCGACCCAGCCAGCCTCACCGTGTCTCCAATCTTGAGCCCCAAACAAGACTTGAGGCCGGGGATGACTTCATTGTTGAGGCAGGTGGCGTTGAAGGACAGAGACAATTCTTCAGGGAGGTCACGCACTTCTAGCTCTACTTTGGAACGGATTTTCTGAACAGAAAAGCAAAAGAAAGGCAGGGAAATGAGCTAAAAGTAATTGGGCAAGAGCCAACCCCACCCCAAGAAAAATCTGCTAGGTGGCCCTGGACTCACCCTGGCAGTGCCAGATGTTGATGCCCGCCAGCTGCCCAAGTACCCGGGAGCCTCTCTCCAGCTCTCTCCCTAGGAAACTGCTCCTGCTTGCGGTCCCCATTTGTGTCAAAATGAATCTGAGTACAATCTAGACCCCACCGCAGGCCTTATGACACGCAGTACAGTAGTATCAGTACAGGTTACCTTCAGAAGCAACCCTTTCTGTCTAATTTTTAACCACCCTAAATTGGGCATGATGGTGCATGCCTGTAATTCCAGCACTCTGGAAGCTGAGGCAGGAAGATCTCAAGTTTGAGCCCAGCCCAGAAAAATTAGCAACGTAGTGAGACCCTGCCTCAAAATTAAAAAGGAAAAAGAAAAAGAGAAACAGGCAGGGAAGTGGCTCAGTGTGAAAGTCCTAGGTTCAATCTGCAGTACTATAACAGCAACCACAAAAAATACCCTCACCTTCCCCGTGGCTCAGTTCCGTATTCTCTGCTGCCGCAGCCTGGCTCTCCCTCACTCTGTCTCCTGCAACGGCCCCCTCTCCATCTAATCCCCAACCTCTCTGCCTCCACCTCTCTAAGCCCACCAGCCACTGTCCCTGTTGAACTCTGGCATTCTGTGCTGGGTCCTTCCCTTCTCGGAAGGCTACACCCGCCCCTGGTCTTTGCCCAGCCTCTGAGAGCATGAGAGGAACGAGCCTGTTGTTGAGCTGGCAGCCAGCACTCCCACATCTGAGCTCTGCGGTATAAGCCAAGGCCAGAAGCTTTAGCAGGCCTGTCCCCAGCACAAGACACTTACCCCATAAGCATCCACAATGAGCTGGAGGACATTGCTGGAATCTGCAGACAGAACCCCCACTGTGGTCCCTGGGATGAGCTCACTGTAGTTCTAGAAAGGAAAGCAGAGATGATCAGCATTTAGTGAAGGAAGGAAGTGGTCTCTGTACCCAGTCCGACTGAAAGCCTTGAGGCGAAGATTGGAGAAACATATGGGACACCGCACCTGTCGCTATTCAGAATCTATCCAGCAGTTTTTCAGCACTGAGTAAAATTACAGAAAACCTTCTATGCTCTCACCACACTGAGTTACCTCCCACCCATCACTGCAAACATCAACACATCTTTCCGGGGGAGTTGGCGGTTGGAGGAAGAAAAGGTCACAGGGAGAAATCTTAAGTGCCTGGGGAATGCAATAGACAGGTCTTTTTTGGTTGGGACCGTGGCTTAGGGTGACATGTGCTGGGCCGGCTCCCTGGGATAAGCCCACCCATCACAGGCCCCACTCCATGAGGCCCTGAAGGACAAGTTACCTGGTAGAGTTTCTCTACATGTTCCGTCACTGCAAAGATCAAATTGATGTTGTTCTGAGACAGCTTCTCTGTCACCAGCCCCAGAGAGGGGTAATCCTAGAGGAAGGGAGGATATGAAAGTTTAAACATCTCACGTAAATCCCTGAATTCTAAGCCTTTGATACTGGCTGATTTGAGTTATGACCAAGACAGCGGTGATGCTTTAAATTTTTCACCCATAGCCCAAGTGAAGTGCTATGGTTGGGCTATGTTTTGAAGTATATCTGTTCCTCAAGGTTGCAGGTGTTCACACTTAACCCCCACTGCAAGGCGTCAGAAGAGTGGAAACTTAATCTGAATGCGGTGTTAGGAGGGGTGGCCTCTGGGAAGTGACGAGGCTCAGACAAGGTCACTAGGTGGAGTCCCGTGATTGAACCCTGGTGGCTCTCTAGGAAGAGGGAGAGAAGTCAGAAGAGGTATGCATACACACTTGTGTTCCCTGACTTTTGCCCTATGACGCCTTGTACCATCTTGGGACTCTGCCAGCAAGAAGACCATTACCAGATGGGGTTCTCCACCCTGCGCCTCTGGGACAATGAGTCAAAATTAAGCTCTTTGGTTTGTAAATTCTCCAGTCTGTGGTATCATGTTTACTGACAACCAAAAATGGACTAACACATGAACAAGAAGGACAAAGCAGTAACACAAACCTAACTGAACCTTAGCGGCGGATGAAGAGGTATCGGGCAGTGGCGCCAAAACTGAGCACCTCCCTCTTACCACTCTAATTCAATGCAGTAAGAGCAAGGAGCAGCTTCACAGGCTGGGCACCAGGTGAGGCTTGTTTTAGAGATATGAACAAACACCTTAGCCTTCCTCTGTGATCCTCCACCAATAGTACAAATGCTGTCTTCTCCCAGTAAGTGACGTCTTCTTCCGAGAAGGGGCTCACCATTACAGCAGGCAGGAAGGCCTGCTTCCCCGCTGGGCCCGTGAGAGTCCTTTGGGTCTATTCTGGGTGCTGTGACACATTCGCCAGTATTGAGGACAGTGGAACCAGGGACAACACTGGCCACGCTCAAGACAGTTTCCAGTAGCTGTGCAAGTTGTTCCCTGTATAAGGCTGTCCTGTTGGCAGCAGAGGGGCAGGCTGGAACTGAGCCCTGCACACCGCTCAGGAGGGGCTCCTATTTGCATATTCATAAAAGGTGCTGACCGGGCTAGGGCAACCTTAACCATAGCGGACTGGAACTATGGGTGGTGCCAGGAATCTCACCATGGTAGCAGAGGCAGAATAATGATTGTCACTGCCAATGTGACACTCCCCATCATTAGGCTGGACAATGCCTGCCAGCCTGCCATCCAGTGCTATGTGGGTCTTGGCATCGGTAGTAAACACCAGCAAGTGTGAGGCGTCATTCCTCCAGCCAATTTTTTCCTGTTTACACAAAGGCAGAGACAAAGCAACTTTAGCCATATCACAGAGAATGATGACCCAGGGACCTACCTGCCCAAAGGACTAGGCAAGTCGTCTTGGAGAAGAGCCTCAGTCCAAGGCCTTGAAATCCAAACTAGAACTTGCCAATCCTGGGGTTTACATTCTCTTTGGAAAACAGTCTCACAGCTGACAAGTTCAGTCAAAGGACACCTTCGACTCCAAACAATTCTTCCAGTAATAATCAACTTGTCCATCTAGAAACCAACTTCCATCCACACAGCTGGGCTAGCAAAATCCCATATAAATGTCTGCTGTCTTTGCTCAGGTTAAATTAACCTGGCCTTGACTCTGAAAACATTCTGGAGAAGATGGGAAGAGACTCTCCACCAAAAACATCTGAGACCACTGAGGTTCCGAGACACCAGCTTTGGCCGGGGGTGAATTGAAACCAGAGGCTGCACGTCTGAAGCATCTTACTCTTCACAATGAACAAAATTCTGCTTAGCCCTTATCTCTTATTTTACACCAGAAACCCACAGAGCAAGCCACCGGCCTCCCCACTTTGATCCGTCATCTGTGCCTGGCAGCCCATGCCCCCAAACTCACATCGCAGACTGTAGCCTGCATGATGGCGTCAAAGCCGCCCTCTGGGGCGTCCCGATTCCGGGACACACTCTGTTTCCGCACTTCCTCGTTGAAGCGGGTCATCTGGTCGGTCAGCGTCAGCACGTGCTTGTAGCCGAACATGGGCAAACAGGGGGTCTTCATACTGGGTAGGGAGAGGAGGTAATATAAGCAGACAGTGATGGGGGAGAGCACGAGACTGGGACGGGGAAAGGGAGACCAATATGGACAGCAGTGTGCCCACACCAGCTTCACACAGCCACCGTTACCCGGGCACTTCGGGCTCCAACCCCTCAAGTTATCCAAGGGCGTCACATCAACCTCGCCTCCAGCTAGCGTAGGGGACTGGAGTGTGAGCTGGGAAAACGGACTACCTGTACTGAAATCCCAGTCGTGGAACCCTGGCAAACCTCTCTGGGCCTAGCCGGGGAAACGGACATGTCGGCTGCTGTCTCAGAAGCACTGTTACAAGGTTTACGCGAGTAAAATGTGTAACCAACAGTAAGGCCTGAATTGTTGCTGTCACCTTACGATTAACATTTCTCTGCAGTCAAAATGAGGCAAAAGTCCATCAAAAAGAGAAGCCCTTTTAGCCATTAATGAATGGATAGATCCGTCAGACAGGAGCGCTGCTGTTCCCAGACTCACAGTTTATCTCATTAATAGTTCAAGTGTGGGCTGGGGATATAGCTCAGTGGAATAAGCGCTTGCCTAGCAAGCGCAGGGTCCTGAGTTCGATCCCCAGTACCGAAAAAAAAAAATAGTAATAATAATAGTTCAAGTGTTTACTAGGCAAATTTACAACCCACACAGAAGGCCAAAAGCTACCCCGTGAAAGCTGGAAAACTAAACAGTAAATTCACACCTTCTCAGGCTTAGTAACCATCATTTCAAGTGATCAGAACACACGCATTTGCATAGTTCTGCCACTTAGGTAAGTCATTCAGCTCTAAGTCAAAATGTGTAATAGAAGCACAGGGCTGGGGACACTCAGTGGTGGCAGCACTTGCCTGGGTTCCATCCCCACCACCACCAAAAAAAAAAAACCTTGAGGCACAAATGCATTGATTTACACGCGATCAAAGATTCGAGAAATGTCGCTTCCACTCTTACATTCTCTGGGGCTTCATTTCTTGCATTCTAACCCTGCAGAACCCGTGCCTTTGGTGACGAGAACAAGGGCAAGAGCAAAGTCAACGCTCCCAGGTGCGTAACTCCTCTGCTTGTTTATCCACACATTTCTCTGCTTTTGACCTCACCTCCCTCCCATTCTCTTATTGTGACAAAGACCAAGATGCTCACAGATTTTTCTTCCTAGGTCCCCAAGCAGCCCTCGGCTGTCCTGGCACAAGTCCCCCAGATCAGCGGGCTAGCCCATTTGCCAGGCAGGGAGACCAAGGACTGACCCTCGAGCTAGAAACAGGATCCAGGATTTGGACAGAGGGGAGGAGTGCTTCCCTGGATTCTGGAGTAGGGACTTACTCAAAACAGGGGTTTTTGAGGGCTTCTGGTGGGGAGATGTACATGTACGGCGAGACAGGCTTGTCCACAAAGGCCCCAAAGCCAATCCTCAGGTTACTCGTGAGCTTGCGCATCTCGGAGGCCAGCTTGGTGCCCAGGTTCTGGATGCTCCTCAGGTCATCCTTCATGGAGTAAGACAGGTCCATCAAATAGTAGATATCCACAGGGTAGTCTTCCACCTGCCGCACTTGGATGGAGAACTTCTCTGAATCGTCTGGAAGGCACAAAGACGTTAGTCACTTCTCTTCTTCTCCCTTTAAGACCGAGTAAGTAGATTGGGACCCATCTGAGACTCAGGGGCTGCTTATCAAATCAGACTTGAAAGCCCCAGTCCCTTCTCCCCCTTTACAATTCTTTCCCTCTCCCAGTCTCTTGGCCCTCCTATTCTTAACCTCTCCTTTTTCATTCTGAGGTTTTTCTTCCCTGTCTAAATCCCCACGGTCACAGAGGCTTTGACAGTTACTACACTCAGACTCAGTGAAAGACAGGAACTGTATCTTGCTCTTCTCTGAATCCCGCAGCACCCCACACACGCCTTGTACATAGTGAAAAGTCAAAATCCAGTACTTCCAAAATCAGTGTCCCTCAGCCTAATCCTTCTTCTCTCCAGAGATCCTCTGTCCCTCCTTTGTCTGCCACTATGCTTCTGCCCCAGTGGGGGAAAAAAGAGCTTCCACATTGCTTTCTTCTCCTGTATCACATTTGCACGTCGATACAGAGGTGCAAGCTGGGTAAAACAGGCCTGAGGAGAGCAAGAAGCATTCTTTCAGCACCTGCTATGTCAGAAGGGTTATGTCACTTGCCCAAGGTGGAGTCCACATTCGAACTCAGTCATTCTGACTCGAATCCTAACAATCCCCATTTTCTTCATTTTCCCACCCACATCCACCCCCATCCTTCTCTTCCAATCTCATCTCCGTTCTGAGCGAATCAGATTTCTGCTCAGACCTCTCTCTCTCAGCTCTAGCCCATCCATCCCAGTTCTGTACCTGCAGCGAGTCTCCTCCCTACCTGGCCGCAACCGGAGAGCAATTCTCTGGGGACTGACTTGAGTAATCTGAGCACTGTCCCCAGAGCCCTTGTTGCTGAGGGGTCTGGCTTCCAAGATTTGGACCTCGCTGATCGGGAACTCAATGGACTCCGGAGCACAGCTGTCCTCCAGCAGGTTTTCCTTCAGGTTACAGCGGGGCGAGCCCAGAGGCAGGTTCTGTAAGACACGAGTCCCAGAGGAAGCCCTGCAATCAGAATGCTGACGATGCTATGCACCTGCAGGCCCTGCTGTCTCCTTACCCAAAACTTTGGAGCTAAATCAGCATAAATGAACTGGTATGGATCTTGGGTGATCCCTAGGATGGTGCACAGAAAGAGGAAACTGAGGTATCAGAAGGGCTAGTTCACGGGTTAATTCATGGCCTAATTCAAGTGCCTATTCGTGGGTTGATAGATTTATCAAGAGAGGGCCTGTACAGTAAGATACCTGTCAGACTAGCATTTTTCAAACTGAAATGCAACTCATTTGTGGAGCTCAAGATCAATTCAGTGGCTCTCAATTACCATTCATTAAATAAAATGAAATACAATAATATCAACATATATAACTAGGAAAATTGTTTTGCAAAACTTTTACTTAATGGGGAATGGGTTATAACACACATAATAAACAATGACATGCGGTGTATTTCTTTCTTTCTTTTTTTTTTTTTTTTTTTGCGGTACTGGGGATCGAACTCAGGGCCCTGCGCTTGCTAGGCAGGCGCTTATTCCACTGAGCTATATCCCCAGCCCCTCGGTGTATTTCTTTCTGTACTTGAAGGTCAAAAGCAGTGGGAAACTGCTGTGTTAGACTCAGCCAGGCTGTGAGATCCATGAAGAGAGGGGACTGTGGATGGCCTGTCCCCTTTCTGTGCCCAGCACCCAACCCAGGCCTGACGGCAGGTGATGGGGTCGGGGGAGAACAGGGAGGGTGAAGGATAAGCTGCAGGAGCAGACTGACCCAGACCCAATCTCACCCCTGCCGCAAGTCACCCCAACTCTCCAAGCCTGGTTTCCTGAGCTACCACATGAAAATAATGCCCTCCGCTGGTACACAGACAGTCAGATTCCGAGAGACGGAACAGAACGGTGGCCGCCAGGGTCTGGCGAGAAGGACGAGTGGGCTCTGGTTGTTCAAGGGCTGCGGAGTTCGGATTTGCTACCATGAGAGGAGCTCTGGGTGGTAAGGGCCATGCTGTCGCAGCATTACCAATGCATTTGATGCCACTAAACCCTGTGCCTAAAAACTGAACGAGGTGGTAAATTCTGCTGTGTGTATTTTACCACAATATAAATTATTTTAGAGAAACAATAACAGTAATACTAATAATAGCCCCTTCCCCAGAGGGATGCAAACGGGGATGTGAGAGGTGAAGGGAAGGACAGACAGAACTCCTTCCCCTCGGCATGTGCGCGTGTGCTGCAGCCCTAATGCCCAGAGAGAGGGACAGGGCCGTGGGGCTCAAAACCCCTCTCAATGCTCAAAGTCCCTGTCTTCTCCAGCCCTGTTCAGCGGAAGGACTTCCCCACAGGCACGGACGTGGGCAGCAGCACCAGGGCTGCCCCGGCACAAGCACAAGGTGAAAAGCGCCTCTGGAGCTCCGCAGCTTCCTTCCTTCTCGAGCTTCTCAGCTACGAGAGCAGCAAAAGAGGCTCAGCAGTGAGAACCAGTGCAGAGCACTTAACTGCCCTGGCTACAAATACCCCAACACGGACATCACAGACCTGCAAGAGGTGAGAATCTTCTTCCCCAGGCCCAGCCCTGGCCAGGGAACACAGCTCCTGGGCATTTCTGGTGTGTGCCCGGCCTCCTCTAGTCTCTTCCCATCTCTCCCAACCCTGCTCCCTCAGAAAGCATCTTTTTCTTACTCAGAAAAACCCCAATCTTGTCTCTGATCCCAGTCACCCACAAAGCCTAGAGAAAACCTTCCCCAGAAGGCAATGATTGGATCACGAGATGCTGCTGTGAAGAGCTGGTCTTTTCCAGGACAAGACGGAGGCTAAACTGGGAGGGGCGGCCAGGTAGCCGATAATAAGAACAGCAAGCTATCAGTTATCTTCACATCAGCAGACAGACACTGCAGGGGAAGGGGCATCCTCACTCCCACCTGCTAACGGGAGAGGGCTAACTACAGCGGGCTTAACGTGCTAACGCGCTCCGACAGTCCTCACGACTCGGCACGAGTGTCCTCAGGAAAATGAACACTGAAAGATAAAACCTCCCTCCCTCTCCTTTCCTTCCTTTGTTGTCTCTGGCATCAGAGGTCTAGAACACAACAGGCCCACTCTTTAGCCCAGATCTCCCTGAGAGCCTCCTGTCCCAAGAAGGTACCAAGGCAGTGACCTCAGCCCCCACAGGCAACATTCCCTTTCAGAATAACCCAAGCTGAGATGGCAGAAGGGACGTCTCCAGGATACTCAGAAAGAAAACTAGAAAAGGGTGGGGTTTTTTTCGGTTTTTTGGTACCAGGAATCGAACTCCGCACCTTGTGCTTGCCAG
The DNA here is from genome assembly GCA_004027595.1 of Dinomys branickii. NCBI lineage: Eukaryota > Metazoa > Chordata > Mammalia > Rodentia > Dinomyidae > Dinomys > Dinomys branickii. The sequence goes on from PVLD010008514.1 coordinate 15,155, forward strand.
GCAGGCACTGCGCCGCTGAGCTATATCCCCGGCCCAGGGATAGATATTGCAGTTCTAGTTTCCTGTGAAACTGGACCTTCCACAAAAAGAGCAAAATGAGCCACAGCCCAGGGGAAGATCCCAAGCACAGAAGTGGCAGATTTCAGCCCACGCACTGTGCCGACTGACAGATTACCTCCCCTTCCCGGAGGGTGACACCTGCTGTTGGGACCGTTCCCCACTATTCCCATTTTGGAAACTGGGAAAGTACAGCGTCAATAGTTGTGATTATGCTACTGATGTCACAGGGTGGGTCAGGGAATAATGTGAGACTGTGAATGTGACATGCTTTTGAAGTACAAAAATCTCAGTGTAAGGCAAATGTATTCAAATCTTTTTGGATACACTATGAACAAATCAAAGTACAGAAGGATGACTCTTCTCCAACTACCATTATAACTAGTCTGGTCACTGCACACTCATTCCTTGGATGACAGCAAAGGATAAGGTGCCCGGGTGTTTTACTCCAGAGAGCTACCTGAACGTCTCCAATACAAATAAATTAAGTTCTCTTCATGGGCTTGCCTGATGAATATAAACCATCACTTGGTCACGCAGACACAGAACATGGACAGGGAAGAAGGTAGGGAGAGAGAAGTGTCCTACAGTTTTTTTTGTGTGTTTTTTTTTTGGCGGTACTGGGGATCGAACTCAGGACCCTGCGCTTGCTAGGCAGGCGCTTATTCCACTGAGCTATATCCCCAGCCCTGTCCTACAGTTGTTGCTGGTCACATTTCATTGTTTACAAGAAGAGGAAAGCTCTTTTGGTCCAACCTGTTTTCATAAACAACAAAACATAGCTCTCAAAATGGACATTTAACCTCCAAATGTGTAAGTAGAAAAAAAGGGCAGAATAAAATTATGTTAGCAACTAAAAAGAAGTAAAAGAGTGGTCTACACCGTTCCCCTACAGTCGTGGAAAAGCAAACGTGGAAGGAAGGGCTGTCGCAGTCCTCCGCTTTGCTGGACGCAAACCCCTTGCTCCCTCTTTCGCCTTATGATGTCTGACTAGGTATGAACTGGGCCACCTTCCGCTACGCACTCAGCCCTGTGTACCCGTGTCTAATACTTCCTTCTACCCTAGGATTCCCAAAGATGGCAGTTTGGTACATGCTCATGCTAACAATGTCTTCATTTTTAGTTAGTTCCAGTTTAACTGGCTGTTCTGCATTTATCTATAACTCCACCTCAGTCCACCTTGACCAATAACCAGCCCCTTCAATCAGCAATGTTTGTCCAACTTGCTGTCATAACAACCGTTGCTGATGCAACAGGTCCAGGGTCCATCCTGGAAACCTTTATTTTTAACAAGCCTTTCAGCCAATCCTCACCATCAGAACAGTTTGAGAGCTTAGATCCCAGCATGGTGCCACTGAGGCCATGACTACAAGTCGAAGCTCTGCATGAAACTGGCGTCTTCACTAAATGTACAAGCAGAGACAGCCCACCACCCCAGCCTGGGCCAGTATCTAACTCTCCAACAACACACCCTATGCAGATTAGCCCAAACCCCACACTCATTCGCACTGGCTACGTTTTCCTATCACGCAGCCAAGCAGTCACTCCACACACCCAAAAGCCACTGTCCTGAGTAACATGACAGTAAAAACTGAGCCCAACCAGTTGTTTTTCCAGGCGCTGCCAGCACTGCCTGCAGCAATCAAGGCACAGGGGACATGGGCACTGAGCTGCACCCCAGCTCTGTCTTTAGGTTTTAAGTCAAAAGCCAAGGGCACTTTGAGCACTTAACCTTGGCCCATGGAGGGGAAGTCCTGCCCCCTCAGGAAAAAGACACCAGTCGTGCAGTCATGGTTCCCCCCTCTTTCCTCCCTGGAAGACACGGCGGGCTCCACACCGGGCGCCCCCGCCGGGCCTCTGCCGCTCGCCCCTCTCGCCCAGGGGCAGCTGCAGTCATCCACGAAGCCCTTGGCCCCCTCGGCCTTCGTGCGGGTATACCACACTTCCGGGGAGTGTGCCGCCGGACTTTCTCTCTCCCCCATTACTTTTCTTTGGTCCTACTGGTACCCGTGTCCTGATTCCACTCCATTTCTGGGCCAGTCCTACTGTATGCTTTCAGGCTACCCCTGCACTCTCCTGGCCTTCTTCCGCAGACTCTGAGCCAGGGTTACCTGCCTTTTCTCTGGCTCTGTCCTGAAAAGGAGGGAAACAGGAAAAAGAGACAGCCTTTGAACGATCCTCCCACTGTGCTCCGGCTAGCTCCGAGCCATCTAGCCCGAACATGACGCCCTCCACACCCAGCTCCCTCTTTTCCAGAACTCCGCTGCAGAAAGGCAACTTCCTTGTTAAAAAAAAAAAAAAAAAAAACTTAATATCATGACGGTGAGCAAAGGCAGGACGACATGGCAAACGGGAAGGGAGGAAGCTACATCACCACACTGGAGCAGCCAGCTCGGCCCAGAGGGGAGGCGCCCCTGTGGGGGTGGAGGACTCGCCCTTCTCCCTCACCCCCCACCTCCAGCCCCAGGGACCAGTCCGTGTGCTAAATGAAGTCATGGGGCCCAGATGTTGGGCAGCCGCCTCTCGAAGCAGCTCCCCACACTGGAGAATCACATGTTGAGCTCCTCCGCGCACACGCACAGCTCTGGCAGCCCTCCTGTTGGGGATAAACACAGCTTCCCAGCTCGCTTCCTCCCCAGCCTGCCCGGGAGGTTGCCTTTTTAGGAAACCCATCAGATCAGGAAGAGAATCAGACGGAGAGAATGAGGGGCCCAGTTGGATCTGTCATAAACCCGTGGAGGGCCAGGAAACTGCAGGACCAAGAGGAGGCCTCCAGAAGCTGAGCAGCAGCCAGGCCAGGAGTCAGGTAACCACCTGCCGGCAGCCAGTGACTCAGCCTCAAACCCATAATCACTGGGAATCTGTCCAGCCGCATTTGCCCCTCCCAGCACCACCAGCTCCTGCCAGCTCTAAATTCCCATCAAAGCCACAAACACAGCCATTTCCCCAGACACACTCATTCCCTAGGGCCTCAGACACAACAAAGCCTCTGCCCAGACACAGCCAACTCCTTCCCGTCACGCCTGCGTCCTCGGTGATGGGCTCACCTCCTCCTCTCATTGACACCTACGAGAGGGAAGAGAGGAGGAAAAGAAGAAAAAGAGAGCAGTCCGATCACAAGAGGAAGACAAAAGATCCTCCAGCTGAACACCTCACACCCAAGTGCAAGACTCCTGTTTGACTTTTGTAAATTCTACGGGAAAGAAGTAAGCAAGTATCTCCTCCGTTCTCAACCTGAGTCACCTCTTCCCTGGGATGTTCCACTCCAACGAAGAGCAAGCAAAGGGTGTTACTGGGGAGCAGTGATTACAGCAAGGTCAGAAGGACAACCAAATTCATTAGGGCAGGGAACGCACAGTAGACTTTGAATGGCATTTGTTTGTTTGCTTGAAGACAGGGTCTTGCTATGTAGTGCAGGTTGGCCTTGAACTCACTTATGTAGCCCAGGCTGGTCTCAAACTCACAGTGATCCTCCTGTCTCAGCCTCCCGAGTGCTGGGATTACAGGCGTGTGCCACCACAACCAGTGAATGGTATTTCTAGCAATGTCTCCATGACACCCCTCTCCAACCAAAACTGGAAAGGATTCATCCCAATCTTACTCAAAGGGACAAAGGGGGATGCATTTAGAAGGGAAAACGCCATGGGTCTCTTCCTATAAAAAGCATCAAAGTCTGGGGAAACAAGGTAAAGTGTCTGATTTTCACCTCATCTGAGCACCAGGCACACACAGGACTCACAGCCAGACACTGCTGGCAGGAGCTCACACCTCGTGTGGTACAGATGTTGGGCCCTGCAACAGAGAGAAAAAAAAGGCATTAATTCCTAAGGTGTTACTCAAAGTCTCTGGCCCGCCCAACCTTCCCCACTTTCCTGTATGCCATGTCTACAGCTCTCAGGCACACAGCATGTTCTAGCCATACCACGGACATTTACCGAACGCAGGGTACTGGTGAGGAAGAACAGTAAGGCCACAGTGACGGCAAGGGATGAGGCAAAGCTGAACCGTGGAAGGAGCTGGTTTGATACCTACACTGCAAACGAAACTCCAAGACCCAGAGTAATCATAGTGTGCCCCATCCAGTTACTTCAGTGATGTTCACGGCCACTACACATCGGACTCCGGGCCAGTACACTAACGTTAACACACAGCCAAAGTTCGGCGGAAGTTGCGGGCAGGGTAACTTCAGTCATCGTGTACCACTTGCTTCCTAGCGGAGAGCAGCCCTTCTGAAATCTTGTTTTTCTCACTACACGTATCTTGGAATTAGAACCAAAGAAATGTTAGAAAATGTGGACTGGTATCAGTAGAAGGATATAGAACTTGGGAGTTGGAAGGGAGGTCCGTGTTTGGATTCTGAATGCCCTTATCACTATGTCACGGCCGAGGGCCACTCAGCTCAGCTTCATGAGACAATGCATCTCTCCCAAGATTTGTGCGAGAAGTTAACAAGGCGAGGGGGACACTACAAGATCCCATTCAAATGTAAACGATCCTCATACTGACATAGGGCAGAGCACAGGCTACGGGGAAGAGCAGGGGCCGTCAGACAGAACAAAACAGCCCTGAAGCCTAGCCAGAAAGTAAATCCCAGGTATTTCCTCCCTCTGGCTTAGCCTTCTGGCCTCAGCAAAGACCCCTCCCCCGTAGTGACCCTGGAAGGAGGCCCTTTTCAATCCCAGGAGCAGGTGAAGAAGGATCCAGTCTTCCCCATGACCCCAGTCATCCTGGCAGTTCTTTTCTCCAATTTTCTAAAGGGATTCCTCTGATCCTTGCTGTTAAAAAGACCAGCAAGGGGAGCTTCCCGGGGAGCTCATGCTGTGTTAGGCTTTCCCCGGTATCTCCAAAACGTCTCATCTAGCCAAACATCTCAGTTCATCTTATTATGGTGCGACTGAATTTCCTCCATCCCAGTATTTGAACAAAAACACACTCAGAAAATGACCTAGGCAGGGAGCTCATGCTGTGTTAGGCTTTCCCCGGTATCTCCAAAACGTCTCATCTAGCCAAACATCTCAGCTCATTTTATCATGGTGCGACTGAATTCCCTCCATCCCAGTATTTGAACAAAAGCACACTCAGAAAATGACCTGGGGGCAAAGGAGGGAGAAGGAAGGAAGCAAGGAAAGGAAGAATGAAAGAAGCGGGGTCATACTTTAACAAAAAGTACAGGGCAGAAGGATCCAACAGAAAGAGCACAGATACAACTTCGCAGTGTGTGTATTCTGGGTGACTTACTTAACTCCTCTCAGCCTCATTTTCTCCAATCCCTACCATCTTCCTACCGTATTATCATTATTTAAGTAGTATCTGCCTTAATGGAGCCACCGCCCAGTACTTTTAAGTCTCTTGCCAGCTGCCCTGCCCTGCCCAGACCAGGCCTGGCCCTTATTCAAAAGAGATGACTAGTAAATATATATTGGAGGCAACTGAAAGGTAGTGAACTAGATCAATTTTGTCTTTTTTGTGTGCAACTGGGTCCACTTCTCAAAGTTACACACAGAATTCTAATACAAAATGTGAAAATGGGATCCTCCATGTCAACTTTCATTGATCTCTCCAAAACGCTAGATTTTATGTGGAATCCCTGAAGCACATCCTAGAAGCTCCAGGATCCCTCAGGGCCTCAAGTCTGTCTAAAGACCTTTTTCAACTCTAAAATACCACAGTGGGATAATAATGGGATGCTGCAGTAGACCAGTGCGTAAGTTCTGCAGTTCCACACTCTGACTTGACTACAGCCGTAGCAGGCATGTGTGAGCACTGCGGGGTGGGAACCACAGCACCGGTTCCAGGCCAGGTCCCGAAGCATCAGGGTCATCTGTAAGGGGGGTACCTCTCAGCCATGCAATGCCTGGGACAGGAGAATGGTGGCTGGTCTTCCCAGAGATACCAGATTCAGAGTGTCTTACCCTTCCGAACCAAGAGTACAGCCTAAGGCTCCCCTGGGCAAGGGCTTCCTGGCCCTATCTCCACCCCACAGTTGTTCTTTCCCCAGGCAAACACGGCCTAGCCTCTCTTTACTTCCCTGTGGGAAGAGCTCCGAGAGGCATCTCCATGGAGACTGGCATCCAGCGGGATAATGTTGCCCCAAACCCCACCGGCGCTCATTAGGGGGAACAGAAGCACAGGTGGCCACAGAAGAGTGAAAAGACAGAAGAGGAAGGTGGGAGGTGTGAGTACGGTCAAACTGTTTTTGAAAACTTTTCCTGGTCTATCCTTTGATCCAGCCATCCGTTCTTAAATTAGCATTTTCTTCAGTCTCTGACTGGTAGCCACAGTAGAAAACTTGGCAGATGTTTAAAACATGTCAGGCCCCTCCCAGTGTACCAAGAGGCCCCTTCCTCAGAAGATGAGCTGTGCTGCTGAGACTTGCTCTTTAGGAAGTCATGGTCACCCAGCGCTCTTTATCCCTTCTTTTTAATGAATCACAGGCTGGCTTCATGAGAACCAGCGATGCCCCCCATAATACCCTCAACCAAGGCCCGCACCTAAGGGAGTTTCCCCGGAACACAGCAGTTGAAAGTGACTGACTCAGAAGTCTCCAAATCGGGCCCAGGCTGATACAGTGAGTTGCTGCTCTGCAGCTGCCCCTCCCTCCTGAATTTGTGGAAGCAGCCTGGGCCTGTTTCCAGCCACTCATAAAGCTGGTGTTCCTGCTCAGCCTCTGGGGAAAAGAATGGGAAAATCCTACCATTCCTTTCCTCTAACGAGGTTAGCCCAAGCAACAAAACAAGGTGAATGGGCCTGGTCCTTACAGGGCAGTTATATGGATGAAATGATGCAAGCTCTGAAATTTTTGAACACAACAGCTGACGTACAGAAGGTGTTCAAGAGGGCTGGGGATATAGCTCAGTGGAATAAGCGCTTGCCTAGCAAGCGCAGGGTCCTGAGTTCGATCCCCAGTACCGCAAAAAAAAAAAAAAAAAAAAAAAGGTGTTCAATAAATGCTGCTACGACAGGTATTTTTTGTAGTTGCTGTTTTCTTCCTTAATCTCAAACTGTTTAGGACAAGTAAGGGTTTTAATTCTCTTAGTATTTCTTGAAGACCCCATCTTAGAGAACACTAGACACCAAGCTAAGTATGTCCTGAACAGGGCGGGTGAGTGTGGCCGAGCAGAAACAGTACCAGGCCGAGGTAAAATGACCAACTGCCCAAACTAGCTTCTAAATGGAGTTAGGAATACTGGGTTCAAAAATCCAAGCTAGGGGCCGGGCATAGTGACACACGCCTGTAATCCTAGCACTCCGGAGGCTAAGGCAAGGGGATCATCACAGTTCAAGGCCAACCTGGTGTGCACAGTGAGTTCAAGGCCAGCCTGAACCACATAGCGAAACCCTGTCTCAAAAAAATCCACTCCAAGGGCCAGAGACATAGCTGAGTGGCACAGCTCCTGCCCCGCAAGCATAATGTCCTGAATTTGATTCCTGGTACCAAAAAAAAAAAAAAGAAAGAAAAAAGAAAAAAAGAAAAAATCCAATCTAGGAAGGATGGTCAAGGAAAAAGGTCCAACAGAGAAAGAGAAACAAAGCAAGCCAAGAAGTTTGCCTGGAAAGTGGAAGGCTGCGGTTTGGCACGTCGGTCTGATTCACAGAGTCATAAGAGAGACAAAGGGTGGGAAAAACAGAGGGAAAAAGGGAAGCACTAAAAGGGAGCTGGAAACAGTGGAAGTCACACTGCGTCAGTGAGGGCTATTTTGAGGACAGGCTGTTCAATGAGGCAGGATGTCAGAATGCAGGGACAAGCCGCCCTAATGAGACCAGGGATTTCAGGACAGAATATTCTAAATTAGAGCCCATGGTATTCACTGGGAACGGAGGAGGTCTGTACTGCAACACTGAGGACATCTCTCTTACTCTCTGCCAGAGAGGACTCCTGGCTTGGATCCTCTGACCTTTGGCCACCCCCCAGCTAGGTCCACAGGGACCCCGGGTGATTCAGTGCCTGATCTTTCACTGAGGTCACCTGGCTGCATGAATCATCAATGCACAAAATGTCTCATGTTAATCGCCCTGTGTATACACAAGTGGTTTCTCTACATCAAAGTTGTCAAGAAATTTTACTGTGCTTTAGTGTCTTCCTTACAGGTAGCCAGAGCCCAATAACCAAGGAACGGGAAGGAAAGAAAGGGTGAAGTTTAAGGCAGTACTCACCTCAGTGCTCTGAGCACAAAGCTCCAGGACACATTACCAAAGCAGTAAAACATACAAACAAATGGGTTTCCTCAAATCTAAGGCTAGGGATATAAGATGTATCTGATTTCAGAGGTTTTCAGTCTTTTAAAAGTGCATCAGAATCAACTAAACACAGTATTTAACACTGGAAAACTTTTCTGTATAATTTTCCTCTATGAATATTAAAGTATTTTATAACGGAATTATATTCCCCAAAAAGGTATGTTGGTGACTTAACACCCGAGTACACACAGGAATGTGGCCTTATTTGTAATGAAGGTCTTTGCAGAATTTACCTAGATGAGGTCATCAGGGTGAGCACTAACCCAACATGACTGGTATCCTTATAAGAAAAGGAAAACATCATGTGAACAAGACGTGCACAGAGAATGCCATGTGGTGGCAGAGGCAGAACGTGCAGCAGTGCAGCCAGAAGCCGAGGAACACCAAGGACTGCCAGCCAGCACCAAAAGCTAGGAAGGGGCAAGGCAGAATTCTGCCCAGAGTCTCAGAAAGCATGGTCCTGCTGGCACCCTGACTTCAGGTTTTTATCCTCCAGACAGAGTAAAGTTTTCTCTGTTGTTTTAAGCCACCTAGTTTGTAGTACTCTGTTACAGCATCCCTACAAAACTAACAAAAATGGACTTGTACTTCTATAGTATATATGATATAATTTTGAAGGACTCTACCCGGAAATATTTTACAAGGACTGAAAAAAAAAAAAAACCAGCCTGGCCAGGGGTACTGGTGCATGCCTATAATCCCAGCACTTGGGAAGCTGAGGCAGGAGGATCCCCACATGTTCAAGGTCAGCCTGAGCTACATAGTGAGCTCAAGGCCAGCCCGAACCACATAGTGAGACCCTGTCTCAAAAAACAAAAACAGGCTATGCCATCAAGATGGCAGAGTGGTAAGCAGCGGAGAGTGAGCCTCTCTGAGTGTTGACATCCAGCCACTGGAATACAGCAGGTGAAGAAGACAACAGGAAGGGAAGTGGGTGCCCTGGACCCAGGAAGGATTTGAGATGTGACGTCAAGCCCACGGAGAGAGTCAAGGGAGAAAATTTCCAGGGAGACAGAGGACATAGCCAGCGGCACCTTCTCCCTAAGATGGGACTCACTGCGCCAGAGGAGCAAATCAACCCTGAGGACACACAGTGGCCGCTGGCAACCCCGGAGGCATCCACGGAGAGACGCAGCAGTGGAAGGAGGCGGCAGACGTGAAGGACCGCACTAGTTAGTGGAGTGCTGAGGACTTGGTCACCCCATCCTGCTTGAGACATCAATTGGCCGAGAGCTATCTTAAAGAGGGACCAGCTGAGCTCAGAACTCACAGCAGCTCCCGGCCGGGCTCAGGTCCATGCAAGGTGCACTGACAGCTGCAAGCCGAATGAGTCTGGTCTCAGCCAGAAGGTGCAGCTCACTGAGATTATCCACTACCCTGCCAAAAGCTACTGCTGAATTGCTGGGTTAGATCAGCACAGATCAGGGACTCTGTCTCCTCACACTGTATACCAGTGACTGTTTTTTGTTTGTGTTTGTTTGTTTTTCTCCTTTATTGTTTGAGCTTGTTTTTATATGAGTGTGAACATGGTTTCTGGCCTCTTTGTGGCTGTGGTTCTGTTCTGTCCTTTTCTCTCCTCCTTCTCTCTTTCCCTCCAGTCCTCTGCCCCAGTGTCCCACAGTTAGTGTGGCCCCCGTCCTCCAGCCTGACCTCTGATCTTTTCCTTTTCTTCCACTTCTCTATTTCTCTCTAAACCATTTTAAATTTTAACACCTGAGGGGTTTTATTGTATAACTACAAATCTAGTACATATGGTTAAAGATGGCAAATTAATGGTGACCTCAGTTTGTCACTTTCTAGGCTGTGATTGTTCCTACTGTTAGTGCTAATGGTACCACTTTAGCCAAAAGTGATGTAATTGTTCTAAACAGCTATTCTTCCTGGTATTACAAGACTGAGATTAACTAAGGGTCATAGAAAATACTGTGGCACAGAGCCAAAGAACCAGTGGCTGGATCAAACAGGAAACAACTTCTCATCTGCAACAAACTGAAAAGGTAGGATCTTGCAACAGAATCAAAACCTGAAAGCCAATTACAGCCGGAAGATACCTCAGATAAGTAGACATTTCCTAAGGTTCTACACGTTAGCAATAAAGCAACTTGCCATCGGCAGTTTGCAAGCATCGCTCCAGGAATTAAACTAAAACAAGAAAAGAAAATGAGAACACACTTAAATAAGATGCAACTCCAGACATCTAGTTCACCAAAGGCAAGCCCAGAAGGCAATGAGGTGGGATGATCTCAAAGGCACCCACCTGGCCTCTCTGAAATGGTAATAACAAAGCAACTGAATAAGGGTCTAGAATAAATCAAATCAAAAACTTAACTTTCTCAGATAACTTCAGAGATGGTGTCCACAATGAAAACCATGCTTAATGACTAAAGCAGATACAGCCAAAAAAAAAAAAAAATAGAAGAGCTTAAGAAAAGTATGGAGGCCTTAAATGTTTAGCATACAAAAGAAAAATAAGGCAGATTTAAGTAGATATCCAGGAGAATAAAAATTCCATTAAAAACATCCACAGCAAATTAAGCCAACTGAGAACAGGACCTCAGATATAGAAGACAAGCTTGCAGTTAGTGATCATGAAAAAAAATTATTCTGTAAATTTGGCAAGGGAACATGAGAAATCAATACAGAAGCTGCTAGATGATATAAAGAAGAATAACATAAGATTGATTGGAGGGCTGGGGATTTAGCTCAATGGAATAAGCACCTGCCTGGCAAGTGCAAGGTCCTGAGTTCAATCCCAAGTACTGCCAAAAAAAAGATTGATTGGAGTCAATAACAAACCAAGAGATAGCACAAATGATATTTAAAAAAACTGTTCACAGACGTCATGGCAGACTACTTCTCTGACAGGGAAAAAGAATTTGACATACAGTAAGTGAGGCATACAGAACTCCAACTAGCCACAAGCAAAAAACAATCTAAAGCCAGGCACATCAGAGTCAAGATTCCAGAAATTCAACACAAGAATAGAATCTTAAAAACTATGAGGGAAAAGACACAAATTACCTATAAAGGAAAGCCCATCAGAATCACAGGTGACTTCTCAGCACACAGCCTCAAGTCAAGGAGACCTTGGGGTGAAATATTTCAAGTTCCAAAGGAAAACAACCTTCAGCCCATGTTGATGTACCCCACAAAGCTATCTTTCAAAACTGGTGGACAAAGAACATTTGAAGCAATTTATGACCACCGGATCAGCACTCCAAAATGTTTTGAAGGACATTCTAGAAAGGGATAACAAGGACTACAACTCCATGAACCCCCAACAGAAGGAATACATCAGGTAAGGGAAATAGTTAAACAGAGAGAAAGAAAAAAAGGGTGTAGTCAACAACAGGAAGATAACATGACAAGGATAAGTCAGTATGTACCAGTTATAATCATCAATGTTAATGGTCTCAGTTCACCAATCAAAAGGCTCAGACTGGCAGAATAGATAAAGAAGCAAAATCCAACAATATCCTGCATACAAGAAACACAGTTAATTCAAAAAGAAATTTATAGACTGAAAGTCAAAGGATGGAAAACAATACTCCATGTGACAGGAACCCAGAAAAAAGCAGGAGCAGCTATTCTCCTTGCAGACAAAGTGAATTTCAAGCCAAGGCTGATGAGGAGAGACAAAGAAGTTCACTAACCCTTGTAAAGAGCAAAGGAAGAGACAGCAATCATAAATACATATGCAACAAGTATCAGTACACCAAACTACTTACAACAAATATTAAAAGGCATGGAAAATCAAATAATAATACAGTTATATTGGGGGATCTCAATACTACATTAGCACAAAAAGACAGATCAACTAGACAAAGAGTCAACAACGAAATATTAGAACTGAACCAAACTTTTGAATAAATGGACTTAGTAGATGTCTACAATGTTCCACCCCATAGTATCAGAATACAAATTCTTCTCAGCTGCACATGGAATGCTCTCCAAACTAGACCACATACTAGCTCATAGTGCATGCATAATTACAAAGGAACAGCAATTACCCCATGCATATTATCAGACCACAGTGCAATGAAATTGGAAATCAGTGGCAAAAACAACCACAAGAACTTCAAAAGCACAAGGAAACTAAATAGCACACTCCTGAACAACCAATGGGTCACAGATGAAATTAAAGAAGAAATTAGCCAGTTTCCACAATTAACAATGGTACAACATACTAGAACTTAAGGGACACAATGAAAGCAGTTCTAAGAGCGAAATTTATAGCAGTGAATACCCGTATCAGGAAAACAGAGCAAGTGCAAATAAACAACTTAATGGTGAACCTCAAACTTCTAGAAAAAGAAGAGCAGTGTCTATGCCAAAAGCTTGGACAAGAGAGGAAATTATAGAGATTAGAGTAGAAATTAATGTATTGGAGACTAACAAAAGAATACAAAGAATCAATGAATCAAGAGTTGGTTCTTTGAAAGATCAAATAAAATCAACAAACCCTTAGCTAACCTCATCAAAACAAGAAAAGACTCAAACCCATGCAACTAGGAATGAAAACGGCGACATCACAATGGCCCCTGCAGAAATCCCAAAGATCATCTATACCTACTCTGAAAACTTGTATTCTAAAATAAAATGGAAAATGCAGAAGAAATAGATAGATTCCTAGATACATAGGAATTACCAAAGTTGAATCAAGAAGATATAAAAATCCTAAATAAACCAATATCAATGGATGAAATCAAAGATGCAATTTAAAAACCTATCAACAAAGAAAAGCTCAGGCCCTGACAGATTTACTGCTGAATTCTACAAGAAATTTAGAGAAGACTTAACAACACTATTTCTCAAACTCTTTAATGAAATTGAAGGGGAAGCAACACTCTGAAATTCATTCCCGGAAGCAAGCATCACTGTTATAGTCTGTGTCTGGATGTCCCCCCAAAGCCTCATGCTGTCTTGGGGCAGCCTCCTAGAGTTTTGATTGATCCACGGTCCAATGCTGGGGTTGTGGGTGTGAGTGCTACACCTGCCCTGGGGCGGGCAGTTTGCATAAAATATAAGGGAGGGAAGGAGCCTCGCTCTCTGCCGCTCCTCCCTTTTTGCTCTTGTTGCTTTTGCTGTCTTCTGCCGCCATGAATTGTTGCCCTCTGCCATGTGCCACTCTGCCTTGGCGCCAGCTGAGTATGAACTAAAACCTCCACAAACTGTGAGGTAAATAAACCTTTTATTCCTTAATTTTGGGTGTCAGGTATTTTGTCTCAGCAACAAGACAAAAGTAACTAGGACAGTTACCCTGATACCAAAACCAGAGATGGACCCAACTAAGAAAGAGAATTATGGGCCAATCTTTCTAATGAGCATAGATCCAAAAAATCTTCAGTAAGATACAGGCAAACAGAATGCAGAAAATGATCAAGACTATACACCACCACCAAGTGAGATTCACCCCAGGGATGCATCAACATATGTAAATCAATAAATGTGATATACTATATGAACAGAGCCAAGGACAAAAATCATATGATCATCTCAATACATGCAAAAAAGCTTTTGACAAAGTCCAACAACTATTCATGATAAAAACCCTACAGAAAATCAAAATAGATCCTCTTTATCTCAATCTGATAAAATCCATCTATGACAAACCAACAGCCAGTATCATACTAAATAGACAAAATCTGAAATCTTTCACTCTAAAATCAGGAACAAGGGCTGGGGTTATAGCTCAGTGGAATAAGCGCCTGCCTAGCAAGCGCAAGGTCCTGAGTTCGATCCCCAGTACCGCAAAAAAATAAAATAAAATAAAAAATAAAAAAATAAAATAAAATAAAATCAGGAACAAGACAAGGATGTACACTGCCTCCACTCTTATTCAACATAGTCCTGGAAACTTTAGCCAGAGCAATTAGACAAGGAAAGAAAGATCAGGAATAACAACAGGAAAGGAAGAAGTAAAATTATCATTATTTTCAAATGATATGATACTTTACATAGAAAACCCCAAAAACTCCACTAACAAACTGCTAGATATAATAAGCAAATTCAGTAGCACAGCTGCATGCAAAGTCAACACTCAAAAATCAACAGCCTTCAGGAATACAAATCTCACTGAGAGAGAAATTTGAGAAACAATACCTTTCACAATAACATCCAAAAAAATGAAATACTTGGGAATCATTCCAATGAAGGAAGTAAATAATCTCTATGTTGAACACTATAGTACTCTGTAAAAAGAAATTGAAGCAGATTTTTGGAAAATGGAAAGATATCCCTTACTTTGTGGTATGAAGAACCAATATAGTGAAAATAGCTATGCTACCAAAACTGTTATACAGATTTAATGAAATTCCAATAAAAATTCCAACAGCATAGCTTACAGAATTAGAGAAAACAATCCTAAAATTCATTTGGAACCAGAAGAGATCTAGAATAGCAAAGGCAATTCCGGGCAACAAAAGCAAGGCAGGGGGCATCACAATCCCTGACTTGAAATTATACTATAAAGCTACTGTGATAAAAACAACCTGGTACTGGCAAAAACAAAGACCTAAAGATCAATGGAACAGATTAGAAGATGCAGAAACAACTCCAGACATACTCAGCCACCTTATTTCTGACAAAGGTGCCAAGTACATTCACTGGAAGAAACATAGCCTCTTTAATAAGTGGTGCTGGGAAAACTGGCTCTGTAAATGCCAAAGATTAAAATTGGACCCATATCTGGGACCCATATCACACAGGAACTATCATAATCAACAACTGGGATCTCACCTCATTAAAAAGCTTTTGCACAGCAAGAGAAACCACCAACAGAGTAAAGAGACAACCACAATGTGGGAAAAAAACGTTTGCTGAATGTTCCTCAGACAAAGAATTACTATTGAGAACTTATAAAGAACTCAAAACAATCAGACCTCCCAAATTTAAAGACCCAATCCAAAATTGGGCATTGGAGATGAATACACACTTTTCAGATGAAGAAATACGAACAGCAAGTAAATATTTGAAAAAATGTTCAGCATCACTGGTCATTCAAGAGATGCAAATTAAAACTGAACTGAGATTCCATCTCACCCCAGAAAGAATGGCTATTATCAAGAAATCAACCAATAACAAATGCTGGAGGGACTGTTGGGGGAAAAGGAACCCTCCTCTGTGTAGACTGGTGCAACCATGGTGGAAATTAGTGTGGAGATTCCTCAAAACAGTAGGACTGGAGGCCCCATTTGACCCCGCTATTCCCCTGCTGTGTATCTTCCCAAAAGGATTTAAAACATCGTGCCACAGACATATATGTGCACCCATGTTTATCTCATCACAGTTTGTAATAGCTAGATCTTGGAAACAACTCAAATGTCCATCAACCGAGGAACAGATAAAAAAGATGTGGTCTTATATAATGGAGCACTACTCGGCCACACAGAAGGATAAACTGAGACTTTCATAAGTAAATGATGCAACTCAAGACTGAACTAGCGAAATAAACCAGACATACATGTTCAAACATAGTATTGTTTCCCTAGTGTGAGAAGCTGAAAGAGTAAATAAGATCCAAAATGCATAACAGATGTTGTACAATGGGAAGAAACTGTTCAAAAGGAAAGAGAAACTGGGATATGGGAAAGGAGAAGAGAAGAAATACATCTATATGGCAGTTGAGATAGTTATACTACTACTTTCTTTTATTTCATTAAAAAGAAAGGTTTGCACTAATATTGTTTGGACAATTAAATGCCGATATCCTGTACTCCGAGTAACTAAAGATAACACTACGCAATGTATAAATCACTGTTACCCTCCTATTATCTTGTTTTGAAATTTTGGTGGTTTTGTTTTCTCTTTAAAAGAAAAAAAAAGAAAACCAGCCTGGCATGAAAATTTCACTATATGCAATCAGAAAAGTGGTTCCTTTACATTATACTTTTCTCCCTGCAGATCAGTGTTGATTCTTCACTCCGTCAACAAACACTGAGCACCGACGTGTGCCGGCACTCTCCCAAGCACTGGAGCCGTACGGAGGAACTGAGCAAAGCCTGTGGTCTTGTGAGAGCTACACGTTAGTGAGGAAGATGACGGTGAAAACATACATAGCAAGAAAGTCCAACTTGGAACGGTGGCAAATGCTTAGAGAAATAAAGCAGCACGAAGGAAAAGCGAACAAGGGTGGGAGGGAGTCTCCTTTGCTTTTTCTTTTTTTTTTTGCAGGACCAGGGATTGAACTCAGGACCTTGCACTTGCCAGGCAGGTGCTTATTCCACGGAGCTACATTCCCAGCCCCCTGGGAGTCTCCGTTAGAAAAGCGGCTGCGAAGGTTTCTCAGGGCTGACATTCCAAAATGACGTGGAGGAGTAAATCATGGGAAGGCTTAGGGAATGAGCATTCCGCAAGGAGCCCAGGACTAAGCAGGACATCAACCTGCTGAAAAACACAGGAAGCCTGGGGAAGGCAGACAACAGGGCAGAGAGGACACTGAGGAGCCAGAGGCCAGAACACATGATGTTACAGGCCAGGGTGGGCCGGGTAGCCCTCAGTGCCCCACACAGGGAGGGCACCGGAAGGGGTGAAGCGAAAGTGAGCGGAGAGAGCTCATCCTGGCCACTGAATGACAGATGCACAGCAGGGAAGCCAGAGGGGAGAGGACCAACTAGGACAT
>PVLD010008514.1:32169-83557 GCA_004027595.1 Dinomys branickii
CCGCAAAAAAAAAAAAAAAAAAAAAAAAAAATAGATGTACCCCGTGAATGTGCTAACAGACGGCATGTGGGCACGCGGGAAGGTCATGAAGGAGTTGGGCCTGAGCAAGGAGATTCCCTTAGGACATGGCTCAGGTGTTTCAGCTGTTGGCCCTTCCATCTCGCTGACCCTTCAGCCAGTAGGCCCTGCCTGGCCTTAGAAGCGAAGCTAGATCATTAGCCAAGTTATCAGGTACCCCGGGCGACGACTGCATAAAAGCCATCCCCGGACAAAGTCCCATCTTCTGAATGGCTGTAGTCTGAAATTCACACCCAGTCCTGTAGAACTTGGTAAGGGTAGGGGAGTAAAACCGTGGGCACACGGGATGTGGTGGGAAAGCACGCGGGCTGGCGGGAGACCTCACCTCAAAAGTCACTTTTGGATGTGTGGGTGACCTGGCTGCGACATCTGTCATCCCACTGATCGTCAGGGTTAAAGGTGACTTTTTTTTTTTTTTTTTTGGCGGTACTGGGGATCGAACTCAGGACCCTGCGCTTGCTAGGCAGGCGCTTATTCCACTGAGCTATATCCCCAGCCCAAGGTGACTTTTTTTTGAGACAAGATGTGGCTATACTATAATTTAATCTAGGCTCGAACTCACTATGATCATCCTGCCTCCGTCCCCCCCTCAAGTGCTGGGATTGCAGGTATGTGCCACCACGCCCGGCCGTAACGTCACTTCCGCCGGTCCCACTGGCCACGTGACTTCCAGCACACCCTTACGTGGCTCTGGTGCTCTCTCTAAGGCCCAGTCCCACCCCTCCTCAGGATTTGTAACTGCTCCTGCTTTGAGCAGGTCTAACCCAGTCATAGCAGCCAAGCCCTAGAAACTCCAGACGGTTTTTCCTTCCTTACCCTCGCCACACTCTTAAATATGGAAATCATATTTATCTCACGAGGTGCCAGGATTAAGTGAGGTAATGTGTGAAACGCCCATCTACAGCCGTGCTCAGTAACTGTTCAGTTCCCTTCCCCGTATCTGCGCTCCAGTCACTTCCTGCACGGGAAGGCCCCTCCTCCCCTTCACCTCGTGGTCGGAACAAGAGGCCCCTTTGTCTTTGATGGGATGTGGGAAAGAAATGAATTGGCCAGCAAACAGGATTCCCCAGGGCTAGACCCAGCAAAGTCACTAAACCAGCTGTGTGACCTTGTGCAGGTCCCTTCACTCTCTCACCTCTCATTCCCACCTTGCTTTTCTGTAAAACAAATGGTGTTGGATTAGATGATTCTGAATATGCTGGTGCCCCTGGAAGTATATATTCTTCCAGACACCAGAAAGGGTCAAGAGGGTGAACAACACTCCAGGGGGCCTGACATCCCAGGGCCAAAGACCCCTTGCACAATGTATAAATATCCTTTTCTTCCTAATGACCCAGCTGATACTTGGTTTAAATGCTGTATTTCAGAGTTCTGGAAATTTTTCCTAGCGCTGACCCTGCCTCCCATCTGACTCATCTAGTACACAGAAGAGCAGGCCTGTACCAAGCTCTGTCCGAGGCCCAACCCAGTGGTGCCCTGTAAGTGACCTTGGCATCCAGCTTTCTGGTTCTGGGGCTTTCCTCCCCTGCACCAGTACTGGAACTGGTCTTTACCACCAGCCAGTCATAGCAGGAAGGAAAACTGCTTCAGCTGTCTTAGAAGACAACGTTTTCTCGATGTTTGGCAACATCTATTAAAATCAGAACATTCAAGCCAGATGAGGTGGTGCATGCCTCTCAGAAGGCTGAGGCAGGAAGACCGTTTGAGCCCAAGAGTTTAGGGCCAGCCTGAGCAACATAGCAGGACTTCACCTCAAAAAAAAGTGTAGCTCTGTGATAGGGTGCTTGCCAAGTATGCATAAGGCCTGGAGACCTGGATTCAATCCTCAGCACCACAAACAATTAAAAGGTAAAGAAAATATCTGTACCCTTTGACCTAGTAACTAAAGTTCAAACAAATTTAGTCTGTAGAAACACCAAACCAAAGGCACACAACAGATGAATAAGGTTACACCCCTGAGAATTTATCTGTAGTAGCAAAGAACTGGAAATGATCCCAAGGGCTGCCAGCAGACATAAATCCACATAAGCCTGCCTCCTGGCTGAAAGTACAGTTGTTGGCATAAATACTGGAAAGCCATAAACCAATATAGTAAGATGCCTGGTTTATATTACTAGGTGACAATGACCCCACTGTGGTTGACCCCCCTCGAGAAGTAATAATGACTCACAGTTATAATACTGACATATGTATGGGATAAAAACCAATTGTCATCGGCGTGATCTCTAAGGCTGAGACAACAAAGGACTTGTGCATACCACAGTCTGATGTTTCTGCACCGTGGCATTTTTTACAAATGGAATTACTTTTATAAAGTAAAAGAAAACTGAAAATAGTTTTACATGTCTTCTGCTCTGCCTTCTTCTCCACATTTGAAAAGCTGCAGGGCTTTCTGCAAATTCAGCCTCTGGCACTAAAACTGACAAGCCGCAGCAGTCCCTAAAGTGGCTGGGAAGATAGTTGTGAGCGTTTTCAGTTAGGAGGAGTAAGTTTGAGAGAGACCTAGAGCACACACAGTGACTACAGTAGTAACAACGTCAGCTGCCCCAAAATTGCTTGAGAAGTGGATTTTCAGTGTTTTCATCACAAATAAATGATATGAAACAGAGGTAACGCACGCACACGTAGTTTCATTTATCATTCTCCAATGGGTACATGTTTAAAAACATGTCGTATATCATAAATGTGTACAATTTTAATTTGTTGGCTAATGATAACAGAAAATAATTTAAAACCAAAAAAAAACCCTTTGACCAGCCCATTCCCATAGCCTTTTAGGAATCGCCCAGGGCAACTGTAGTCCGTTCTCAACTTGTGGAAGTCCCAGGAGGGAGACATCACACCCGCCTCAGCCTTTGGAGCTGTGGTCAAACACTGTCCTCCCAGGCGGCTCCAGCAGGGCTTTCAGCTGGAGGAGTGGGGGCTTGGAACCATCAGGGGACCTCACAGACCCAGGGTTTCTCTGTCCAAGAATCCCATTAGCAAAGAGATTTCAGGTTGACTACAGGGACTTTTAAAGTGGTTACCAACTGTCCCTTTTGCCAAATTCCTACAAGTCTATTCCAAATGCAGTTTTCCAAACTTGATTTTAACTGCAGGTCTTCCGTGTTTTCCCTAAAGAAATCCTGCTGTGGAATTCCAACTTATTAACCAGTTAAAGGAGAACTTTCCCTCATTAGAGGTTGGGGGGCAAGCACAAACTGAAGTCCGTCCTTCATCTTCCCCTTCACCTCTTCACAGCTCATGAGACACCCAGAGACTGAGGCTTAGAGGCAAGACGACTTGTTCAAAGTCACCGGGCAAGATGATTTAAAAAGCGGTAGAACCACTAATCAAATGCAAGTTTTTAATTTTCAGATCCACAGCTATTTTCCTGAGGGGTTTTTTTCTATACAGAGAGAAGTGGCACATAATACAAGTTTAGGTAAAGAACACACACACACACACACACACATATCATATATGCAAGAGGAAAGAGTCTGATTAATAGTGTGCATTACAGGACAGTCAGAATGAAAGAAACCAGCAGGTTTACTCCCCAGCATTCGACTTTCTCATGAATGCGCATTGCCTTATAAATCCTCTCCCTGAATGTGCGCACAGCTTCACTAACCGAACCAAGAAACTGAATTACTGAAGTAAGAAACAGGGAAACAAGGGTGGTCTTTTAGTGGGAACATCACAGACACACAGGAAGACTTCCAGGGGGTTGTTTTTACGGAGATGGGCCAAAAACAAGAGAAACAGCTCCAGGCTTACTCCAAGGACTGTGGCATGCCGTATCTGGCTACAGAATATCTATTGCTCAAGGGCCAAGAATAATACCTGAGGGCTGGGGATATAGCTCAGTGGAATAAGCGCCTGCCTGGCAAGCGCAAGGTCCTGAGTTTGATCCCCAGTACCGCCAAAAAAAAATAAAAATAAAAGAATAATATCTGGCTAGAAAATATCTATTGCTCTAGGGCCAAGAATAATAAAAGTGCTTGCTGCTGTAAAATCCTCGTCTTTAACTAGCTAGCAGTCGGAAAATCTAATGGCTTAAGCATGGCCCAAACGCATCCATCTAATTAGAAAACACTGGAAACCCAGGGTTTAGTGGATCCAGACTGCCTGCTTTCAGAGTAACTGTCTGAATTCCCAGAGGAGACGGAATAGCCTGGATTAACCTCTGAGAGCTACTGACACCTGCAGCAACGTGGGTGAATGAACACTAGGGCAAGTGAGGGAAGCTGGATTGAAAGGCTACATGCTATGTGATATGGTTTATATGACATTCTGCAAAGCACCCCTGTAGGTACAGGAAACAGATCAGTGATTGCCAGGCACTAGAGACATGGACAGGGAACTGACTACAGAGGGCCTGCAGGGAACTTTTAGGAGTGATAAAAATATTCTTTGTCTTGGTTATGATGGTGGTTATTTGACTGTACGCATTTGTTTAAATTCATAGAAACTGCACACCTAAAAGGTACAGTACATAAATTATAACTCAAAATGTCACCTTTAAAGAGAAAAACAGTGATACAGAATTTCAACACAAGGTAATAGGAAATTAACCATTGTGATTATATTGCTTATTGTTATCTTCAAAGTAGTTGCTCAGATTTCAAGACATAGGCATGCGAAATTCATTGAACAATATAAGCACAAGCTATTATTTTCAATGAACTAATAAAAATTAGTAGTATGATTATCTTAGCTGTGTGTATATATATATATATATACATATATATATATATCCTTTTTAAAAAGTGTTTCTGAGGATACAATGAGCATGGAGAGAAAGCTAGATTTTATCACTCTCCTAAAGGGTCCTGAGTTTCAGTAAGTTCCAGAAGTAAAAACAAAAATGAAATGCCAGCAGTTACACAAAGAGAACAAGCGGTTTCCCTAAACAGTGTCACCGCTTTGCTCCCCCGTCCACTTCCTGTGCTGCTAGTGACTTGAGCTGCCACTCAGAAAGGACCGGGACTCAGGGGAAGGAGAAGAGGCGATGGGTGAGGCGGCGGGCCAGTCTGTGGGCAGCAGAGAGGATCGGGTAAGAGGAGCGGTTTATCCCCAAACTGCTCAGTCACTCCCCAGTTCATTATCTGTCTGCTGAGTCATGAGCTGTGGTTCCTGCGGGCAAGCTTCCTGGCCACTCCTGCCAACAAGGGCAGAAGGTTGCCTGGGGCTGGGAGGGGATGATAATCAAGAGCCTAAGAGGAGTCGAGAGTTGTGGAGGAAAAACCTGCATCAGGAAATTCTACCCAGGTCCAGCTCCTCCTCCCCTCAACTGTCGTCTCCTTGTGCTACCTCACGGCCTCCTCAGGAGACCTCTGCCGCCCGTCACCTTCACACTCACGAGTCTGAGAGAAGTAAAGGGAATGTTGTCCTCCTGGTATCGGCTACTGTGAGAGGAAAAAAGGCAGATACTCCCCCAAGTGCGCAGCACCCTCAGAGCAGAGGTCAAAATAGTGCCACAGTATAGAGAGAGGCTCAGATGCCCAGCGAAACTATGGTGTTGGCTGTATCTTAATACCTTCCAGGGTTGACTGTGTGACTCAGTGGTGAAGCAACACACACACACACACACACACACACACACACACACACACAAACCCTCTAGAAAGTCTAGGTGGGAATCTTTTGGGAATGAATTCAAATATTTAAATATTCAATTTTTTTTTCTTTCAGTACTGAGAGCTGATGTTTTATTTTGTTTTAGATAAGGTCTCACTACATTGCCTAGTCTGGCCTCAAACTTGTGATCCTCCTGACTCAGCCTCCCAAGCTCAGCCTCTCGCCTGAGATTACTGGCATATGCCACTATGCCAAGTGAATACTGGGTTTCTTAAAGTGAGACACACCACCTTTACATGCTTCTTCACAGCATTCCCTAGATACTTATTTTGCTGCCTATCTGCCAGGCACTGGGTACAGAGTGTCTCCCAAAATAGACATGTGGCTCCTCTCAGGAAGAATGAAGTATTTGTGGACACCATTTTACTTATGGTGGTGGTACTGGGGTTGAACTCAGGGCCTTTGCACTGAGCAACATCCTCAGCCTTTTTATTCTGAGACAGTCTGGCTGAATTGCTAAAGGGCTCTAGCTGAACTTGAACTTTTGATCCTACTGCCTCAGGCCCCCAAAGTGCTGAAATTACAGGCCTTTGTTACTACACCCAGCCTGTGGGCATTTTTTACCCTCCTCTGGTCCCAGGGACAAGTTTTGAGGTTTTAGAGAAAGTAAATGTACAGATCTCTTTCCTCCTCAGCCTTCTCCACGGATTCTGGCTGGGTGAGAGGGGCTGAGATATGCCAAACCACCAAAGCAGCAGGGGTTGGGGTGTGCGGTGCCCCTCACATAAGTATGAGAAGAGGCACCTCATCGGTCTCATGCGCGAAGCCTAGACTGCGCTCATGCATGAAGCAGTAAGGACAATATATTGTAGACACATGCATAGCAAGGGTAACAACAACAGTAGTTGCCATTTATTGAATAATCATGTTGCAACTTTGTCTCATCCAATTAGCATAATCAGAGACAGTGTTTTTTATACGTTAGAGGACCAACAGACTAGGTAACTTACCTAAGGTCACACAGCCAAAAAGAGGCAAAGTGAAGAATCAAACCCACATCCTACTGGCTTAAGCCATAGCTGTCCCTCCCCGTAACCATCAAGCCTTTCTCCATATCCCTGTATCCCCGAAGACACCAGAGGGCGTCAGTTTGAGAATGTCCAGGACACAAAAACTAAGGAAGAGAAATAAGCACCTTAGCTCAGAACTAGTTAGGTTGCAATAAGACCCTAAATATGAGAAAGCCACAAAACCCAGTACCTCTTCGATAAAGCGAAAAAGATCGTCTTTGCAGATAAAATCTGAAACGCGGTTTTGTCCTCAGACAGCCGTCCTTCTCCCAGGGCCTGAGGCTGCTGCTCTGGGACAAGCTGTTCACCTTCATCCTCAGGGGCACTGAGCCAAGCACCGTGCCAGGCACTATCTTAACGTTACCTCACTACTTGCTTCTAAAATGAAGAGGACGTGATTTGATTGCACTCCTACATGAATTTAGAAAGCTGGGATTGTAAAGGAAATTTTAATAAACTCACAATATGTTTTAAATGTGTTACATACCTCAAAACAGCTAAGAGAGAAGGTGGAAGGCTCCCGACACACGGGAACCTATCCTGCTTTGATTATTACACACTGCGCGAGGATCTCCGTGTGCGTTATCACACCGCACGTCCTCAGTGTGTACATTTAATGTGTGTCAGTTTAAAATTCTAGAAGCAATAAATGTTAAGCGTGTTCAGATCACGAAAGCAGTGTATCTGCAGGAGGCACTGGGGGGCCCCGTGGATTTCTCCATGCTCGGCATCAAAAACCAACAGCCGGCAACTAAGGACCTACTTTCTGTAAGTTTCGCCTGGAAGGGCTAACTTGTTCTCTGCTGACTGATGGACCTCTCAACCTTACGCGCACTCTCGTGGGTCCCCTGCGGACAAGCAGCCTGCGTGCCCCAAGCCTAGCAACATCACCGGATGCTCCGGAAGACGCCGGGCGGTTCTCCCGGTTGCTGGGCTCCGCCGCTCCTAGCCCTCCCCACCCCGACGCGCAGGAGCGAGAGACGGAGCCCGGAAACGCGCCGGCCAGGGTACCCCGCGGCCCGGCCCCGCACGCATTGGTGCCCGCGGGCGTGAGGTGTGTCCCAGAAGCAAAGGCGCTGCTGCTGCCCGGGGACGCTGGAGCGGGAGGAGCCCTCATCCTGCTGCCGTGGAAAGCCGCTAAAATTTAAAAACTTGGGGGAGTGGTAAGACCCAGGCCGGGAGCAAAGCCGAGCGCACTGGCGAAACCAGGCGCACCAGCGAACTCACCAGAGACGCCGCAGCCGGTCCCCTCTGCCGGCCGGCGGGAGCAGCCGGGCTCCCCATCCCTCCCCGCCCCGCGGACTCGGGCCTCCGCCGCGCCCCGCGCCCCGCGCCCCGCGCCCCGCGCCCCGCGCCCCGCGGGTTCGGCTCGGAGCTGCGCGGCCGGCATCGCACGCCCAGGCCGCCCGGAAAGCAGCTCCTCCCGGGGACCCGCTCCCAGGCACCGCGCGCCCCTCGGCACCGCCGCTGCGGGGCCAGGACCATGCCCGGCTGGGGCTTCGACGGCTCTGCCCGGCCCGCGCCCGCCCGGGTCTGCACCGCGCGCAGCGGGAGCCCGGCAGAGCCGCGTCCGGAACCGGGCGCCTTGCTCACCTCCGCCGCCGACGCCCACGCCCGCCAGCGCCCCCAGCGCCAGCACCGCGGCACGGAGCAGCGCTCGCATCCCGCCGTCCGCCGCCGCTAGCGCGCAACTCGCCGCTCCTCTGCGCCTAGGGAGCCCGGGAGGGCGCGGTGGGTGGGACACAGAGGGGCGGCGCGCACTCGCGCTTCCTCCCGCGGGCCCTTTTCTGGACTCCGCGCGCGAGAGGGCGGTGGGAGCCCGCGCTGCGCTGAGGCCTCGCCCCCTCCGCCCACGACGCCCCGGGTCCGCCGCCAGCTGGCGGGGCGAGGGGCGCGCGGCAGGGTCGTGAGCGCACCCCGATCCCGGGGGTCCGCTCCCGGCCCTCTGGTGTGCACAGCAAGGCCAGCTGACTGCAGCGCCCCGTCCAGTCCTGCCTCCCTGGGACATCCAGGGGGCAGTTTCACTTGGATTGCTGGGTCGCTATCAGTAGATCTCAAGCTTCATTCATTCAGGCTTCCACACACTCCCCTGACAAACGTTTGCGCAATGCCTTCTTTGCACCAGTTTGGTCCTTATTGCTCACTAATTTTTTCCCTTGGGTTTGGGTTTCCCGTTGACAATAAGCCTCTTGAAGACAAGATCACGTCTCAAGTTGTGGGACCATGAACGGTCTCTGTATAACTACATCCTTGCGAATAACAGGCGTGGGAGAAACACTGTAGAACACAGGCATTGCATTGCATCCAAACTCAATCCACAGGCTTTGGAGCTTCGTCCTATTTCCTCAAAGGCCCCCTGCCCACTCTCCTCTCCACTCCCTTCCCCAATTCTTTCTCTTAGTCTCTGGGTCTTTCACAAACCAAAACCTCTAGGAGCGAAGTACTAGGGGTGGGGGCAGGAGGCCGGCAGAAAGCAGCTGGGCCGCTGCAAGCTATCAGAATGGGTAGTAGCTCGGATGGTAAAGCTCAAGGCCTGAGGCATCAACGGTGTCCTGACAATCGGCCCTGACCCACCTGGCATTCTTAGCCCAAGAAGATACTTTTCACTCCCAATCATTCTGTGCCTTTCTGTCTGACTGAACTTCCTTTATCCACTTGGAAAATTCTGCTTATCTTTCAAGACATCTCAGGTGTTATTTTTCCTTGTAATCTTGTCTGATACCTCCACCCTCCAGCCCCAGCCGCTGCAGAGGAGGGTACTTCCTCCTCAGACCACTCTAACACTAGAATATATCTCAAAAGTGACACACACCAGCAGAATTAGCACTAGCAATCTGCAAGGGGGCAGAGGAAGTGCTGGCCTCACGAAGGGTAGCTGGGCTTTCTGCCCACTCTACCCATCTGTCACGGCAGCACAGGCTCGCTAGGCCAGAAGCCATTTCAACAGTGTTGTCATTATTCAGGAGCAAAATCCAGGTCACAGACCTTGCTTACACCTTTGCCTAGGTATTTACTTATTTGCCCAGTCTCCAGGCTCCTGCGTATCTTAGTCTAAGCCCTGCTGACACCAACAACTTGAGGTGGCACTTGCATGGCCAATATGCTAAGTCCCAGCCCTAGCCAAACCTGGCAAGCCATGCCCTGCAAGGGAGCTAAGCACCCAGCCGCAGGAAATGAAAGGGGCTAGTACATTTACATTTAGTATAATAATTGACTTTGTGTTTATACCTACGATCTTATTTGTTTCACCTTTTCTTTCTTTTCTGCTTTCTTTTTGGGCTGATCCTTTTCTTGTCCCCTTTACTGGCTTTCTAGCTATATCTCTTCTTTATAGAATGTAAATCTGTGCGTGCATATGTACACTTGCTCGAGGGATCACAATATGTATCCCCAATGTGTGCGTACTTTACTTTGAATTAGTATTGTACCATTTCATCTAACATGTAAGAACCTTAAAGCTATGTAATTCCATCAGCACAATCCCATCCTCTATGTTATTATTATCATATATTTCACTTCTAACTGCATAGTGGGTCACAATATACTTTTAATTTTGCTTTAGATAATTGTCTCTTAAATTAAATGAGACAAAAAATAGTCTTTTAACTTTACCTACATATCTACCATTTCTGTAGCTCTTTATTCCAGCCTCTAGTTCTGAGTTTCTTTCTAGAGTTATTTTCTTTTGGCCTGAAGAACTTCTTACATTTAGTAAATATTAAAAAGAAATTTTCCTTGAAAAGCAATGTCCTGGGCTGGGGATATAGCTCAGTGGCATAGTGCCTACCTGGCAAACACAAGGTCCTGAGTTCGATCCCTGGTACAAAAAGAAAAGAAAAGAAATGTGCTCAACTTTTATATATTTCACCCTCATTGTAATATTTCTTAGAAATAAATTTCTAGATGTCAGGGTTTTTTTTTTCCTCTGAGTACATTAAAAATACTGCCGCGCTGTTTGCTGGCCTCCATCGCCTCTGGTGAAAAGTCCACCATCCAAGTTGTGTTCCTGCTCCTTGTCTTCTGTCTTCGGCTGTTTCTTTTTCTCTTTCTCCTCCTCCCACTTGTCCGTCCTCCTTTCTAACTTTGAAATTATTTACCTTTACAGAAAAATTGCAAGATGCTGACAAAAATACCCTTATACCCTTCCCTCAGTATTCACACCTCACATTACCACACCATAATCCATGAACACAGAAAATAACTTTGATTCAATACTGTGACATAATCTAGCTAAAAAATTTTAATTTGCCTATTTTTCCCACTAATGTCCTCTTTCTAGGCCAGGATCCAATCCAGGAGCCCGCGTTGTTTTCTCCGGTTTTGTCGTTTTGAGATACGAGGATTGAACTCGGGGCTTCCTGTGTGGTAGGCAAATGCTCTACCCCTGAGCTCTAACACCGTTTTGAGATAGGAACTCGCTGAGTGGCCCAGGGTGGTCTTACACTTCCGAACGTCTTGCCTTAGCCTCCAAAGTAGTCGGAATTAGAGGCATGTGCCACCACGCTCAGCTACCGCATTGTACTGAGTGGTCATCTTTCCCTGGTCTCCTTCGATCTGTGACATTCTTAGTCTTTTCTTCCTTTTTTTAAAAACTCCATTCTTTATTGGAAATATAAAAGGGTAGTTGCCAATGGGTTAAATGCTGCCAAGAAGACAAGCACACTGAAGACCGGGCGGAGATGGAGGACTCATGAGTGGGGTCCACGGACCACCACTCTGACAAAACCTGGACCACCTTGGTTCCTTCCAAATTCTAGCAATTATTAATAAAGCTACTTTAAACATCCATGTACAGGACTTTGTGTGGATATAAATATTCTGAATTTGGGCCGTAATAGTAAATATGAAATAGTATTTCACTATTGTTTTCATTTATATGTGCATGATAACACATGACAAAGAACAGCTTTTTGTATGCGGATTTTCCATCTCTTGGCTGTTTTTTGTTATTGTTTTTAACTATCAAAAATGGTTCTCACTCCCCAAGTATGGATTTCTGGGGAATCACCTAAGTGTCTAGCTGACCCCTTTACTCTAGCTAGGCTGATCCCTTGACATTCCCAAGCTGTGTGCAGCCTCTGGAGTCTGTTCCACTGGCAGCTGCTCTCTAACAAGCCTGCGGTCTCCCTTGCGTACCGCAGCACATCCCACAGCCCAAACACGGTGGTCAGCACCCCAGCAGACCACTCGGGTGCTTCTCCAGTAGGCTCCTTCCTCTCTGAAAGACTCCCCCTCAACTGACATCTTCCTCAGCAGCACCAAGCTGTCTCTTACTGCCCCGCTGTTACTCTGACCTAACCTACTTCCTCCGCTGGCTTCTTCCCGGGTCTTTTCACTTTTTTCCTCACTGCCATCCAGAAAGTGTCCCAAGAAAGAAACATGGGGAAATAGAGGGCTCACTTCATACGTTTTCCTTCCCATGGGGATTATAGCCCTGCCCTGCATAGTTCAGTGCTTAAAAGTAGTTCCTCAAATAGTTTGTCACGAAGTACCGTTTTTTACTGTGAGAGAGAAAATCCTGTACGATTACCTCATCGATGCTGGAAGCAGCGATTATATACTTACTTGCTTTCCACCACCTCTTCTACCGGTACTGAACAACACGGTGCTTTCAGCACAGGGACCTATCTTTTGTATTTCCTAGCAGGCCTTCAGTAAATAAAAGAATCTCTTTTGATTTTTTTTTTTTTTTACTTTTTTAGCAGCACTTGATATTTTTTTTTTTTTTTTTTTTTTTTTTTTCCGGGACCGGGGATCGAACTCAGGGCCCTAGTGCTCGGCGGCAAGCACTTAGCCCACTGAGCTGTACCTCCAGCCCGACTTGATAGTTTTAACAAACTATTCCGGCAAAGACGGTAGGAAGCCTGAGTGGTTATTCTATAATTTGACCAAATGTCATGCTTGCCAACAGATATGACTGTGGAGGGGTACCCAGTGTTGACAGGTGGAAGATCTTCCCCAAGGTCCTCAAGAGGCAAGAGTCACATTACATGCTTCTTCACCCAACCTTGGCCAGGCTGACACCAAAGTAGACATCCTTTCCCCAGATCTTCACCAATAATCTCTCCCTGTTGGAGCAGCCCCTACCCTATCGAGGTTCTAACTCGCACCACTACAAGTTGGAGACACCAGGTTTCTGGCTATTTCTTGGACTTCTTGTCTTCAAGGTCGTGTTTAATCTCTCCTTTGAACAAAGAATCACATGGTCTGATTTAGGTCCTCACTTTGCTTCACACTAGATAGATGGCCTTGAAAACATCCAAATCCTCTCTACACTCATTTTCCCTGTCTGTAAAGACAAAAAAAAAAAAAAAAAACAGCAAAAACCCAACTATATATTTCCTACCCTTTTCCTGCCTGTTTCACTCCACCCCCTGCCGAGTATACACAGGGCTGTGAAGTCCCATGAGGTCACGGACAGGAAAACCAGAAGAATATATTCTCACGATTGTTACTATTACTTATGGAGAGAGCGAATGTGCAACTCCCCTCCTCTAGTTCAGGAGACTAAGTGTGGTGTAGCATACTGCCTCAGATTCTTCACTTCCTACATATTTGGAAGAGGTTCTTCTTCTGTCTATTGACAAAGAGAGGACCCAGCTGTCCTTAGGCTTGCAGGGAAACGGGCTTTCAAAGTGTGTACAGACTAAACATGGCGCAGCTCAGCAGTCTGTGCCCTGGGGAGCTATCCGAGAAAGCAACCTCAGGTTTTATCCAGGGAGCTGGGGGATGAGCTCAGCCTTCGCACTCGGCATTTATTCAAGGGCCAGTTTGGGCAAGTGCTTCCTGGGACAGCAAGGGTATAGCAGGTCGTGCCCGCCCAGAGCCTGAGCCTGTTAGCTCTGGGGCAGTCGTTTCAGGCTGAGGGTGAAACTGCAACACCCTCAGCAGTCAGCTCTTGCTCTGCTGGGAAGAAAAGGAAGAGCTGGAGGACTTCCCATTGCAGCTCAGCGCACTAAACACTGCCTGGCCGAGCCTAGGCCGGAGCTATAGGACCACAGAGGGCACTGGGACTGTTCATACCCATCAAGAACAGAGCCAAGCCCCTCCCAACTCAACACCCACGCCAGGGAGGTGCCTTATTCTAACAATGGGGACTCCGCTTGGCTTCTGGGGCCTAGTCCCTCTTCTGAGAGCTCTCTGAAGTCCTAGTTGCCCTCCTTGGGACCCTACTGTGATAATTCCAACTTTCAGCAGCCTCCAGCCATATACTTTAGACCTCCAGGCGCTCCTCATTTGTCTTCTTAAAAAATAGGCTGAGATTAAAAATGGAAGAGTAGAGAGCCCCAGCAAAATACAGTCTCTTCTGGAGCTGGTATTGAGAAACCTGAAAAACAGCCACTTGATAAAGAGGGGGAAAAAACTGAACTCCAGGAATCAGGAGGGAGCTAACAGGACAACTAGAAACTACAGAGAAGCTGGAAAACAGAGCACAGTGCAGAGAAAAGAACAAAGTCTGGAAAGCTGGCCTCAGCTCCCAGTGGGAGGACCTGTAAGCCTGGAGAGAGTCAGCATTTCCAGGGAGAAACAATGGACTGGGCAAGCAGTATTAACCCCAAGAACAGTGCACAGCTTTTTTGTGGAAACAGGGTCTCACTAGACAACTCAATATAGTCTTAAACTCACTATGTAGACTGGCCTCAAACTCATGGCAATCCTCCTGCCTCAGCCTCACAAGTGCTGGGATTACAGTGACGTGCCAGCATACCACACAAGCCCATGAATGTTCTAAACTGCAAAATCAGTGTGGGGCTTTACCCTGAAAGTGACTCCTCCCACATGGCAGACAAGAACCAGAAAGGAAATTCAGCACAGCACCCACCATATTTGGGAAAGTTGAATCAGGAGCCATGTTGGGGAGGGGTTAATTGCTTAAGAATGAACCACAAAACAACTGTACTTGAGGGTTTCTGGTGTCATTCTACCACAGTGACTGGCAGGGACACGGCCACAATAGAGAGTAAAAGAGGATGTGGGCTAGACATCAGATCACCTGAGAAGCTTAGACTCAGGCTGGAAAGGGTATGAAGGGGCACAGCCCTCTGTGCTGAGAAACCAGGACAGTCTTATGTGGCTCCTGCTACCTCCTGGGCACAATGCTCAGGAACCTATTTGGGTTCCCCGCCTATCAGTACAAGCAGGGATATGCCTGTCTCAGCTTGGACAGTTGCCACCGCCTAGGGTGTACAGACAGAGGGGCCTCCAGGGCAGGGAGGGAACTGCACAGATGCACAGGTCGGGCTGAGGATGTGGTTCAGTGGTAGAGCTCTTGCCTTGCATGCACGAGGCCCTGAGTTCGATCCCCAGCATACCACATACATTAAAATAAATAAATTAAAAAAAAAAAAAGATGCACAGGCCAGAAACCTGACTTGTGGCACACAGAAGACGGCACAGACTAGGAGCTGCTGAGGTAACCACACCCCTAGGTGGAAATCACTGCTCACCTTCACCTGGCAGGAAAGGCAGGGGCAGCATCCAGCGTTCACACACACAAACATGAATATGGAAACAAAACTCCCTGTGGAGACTCACTGTGCATCCCACATCTCTAGTGGGTCCCAATACTGCAGACCCTAGAAAGAAGCCAGGGATCCTAAACACGGAGGAAATTTGGAGAGGACTCATTTCTTTTTTCTTTCTTTCTTTTTTCTTCATAGGTCTTTGGGGGTGGAAGCTATCTTTTTCTTCTTTGTTGTTGATTTTTCTTGCCTTTTTCTTGTTTGTTCTTTTCAGTTATTTTTACCTAATTCTATTAATTTTCTTTTACTCCTTAAGAAAGCCCTTTATCTCACTTTTCTTTCCTCTTTCCCATCTTCCTTTTTTTGAATTTTATTTATTGCAGTCTCTTGTTACCCACTCACACCACCTTACCAGTATTAATGTTAAGCTTTATTAATCTTTAATAATTACTTCATACTATACTTTTTATTAATTATGTTTAGGGGTAAGTATTAAACATACACAATGATCGTTTTCATTACAAGGACTTCATATGTGTGTGTGACTTACCTCAATTCCTCTCTCCGTTTACCACCCCCATCCTCCCTTCAACCCCTCTTCATCTACAAAAGCTTTGTTTCCATTTTTCCTTCTTTCCTCTTTTTTTGTCTCATCATCCTTCTTTCCCCCTGCCCCCTCCCTACTTCCCCTTCCCAACTGAGCATCTTCTTCCTACTTCATAACATCTACTACACATTCCGGTCCTTATTTACACTTTCAGTTTCTCACATCAGAGAAACAATGCAGTATTTACATGTGTGTTCAATTTATTTCACTTAAAGAGTATGGTGTCAAGGTCCATCCATTTGTTTATAAATGCCTCAAGTTTATCCTTCCTTATGTCTGAGTAGTACCCCATTCTACTGATTAAAAAACATGCCATCTTTATCCATTCCTCAGTTGACAGGCATTTTGGGTTGTTCCAAGATTTAGCTATTACAAACCATGCTGCTATAAACATGGGTGTGCAAACCACTGTGGTGTGATGTTTTCAATCCTTTCTGGGAGGTACCAAGAAGAGTAATAGCTGGATTAGACAGAGCCTCTACATTTAGTTTTTTGAGGAGTCGCCACACTTTTTTCCAGAGTGGTTGCACTAGTCTACACTCTCACCAACTGCGGAGATGGGTTCCTTTTTCCCCACAGCACTGCCAGCATTTGACATTGGGTGATTTCTTGATATTTGCCATTCTTTCTGGAGTGAGATTCTGGAGTGAGCATTGCTTTAATTTGCATTTCTCAAATGACCAGTGATGTTGAACATTTTTTCATACATTTATTTGCCATTTGTACTTCTTCATCTGAGCAGTGTCTATTCATTTCAGATGCCAATTTTTTTATTGGGTTTTTTAATTTGGGGGCTTTGATTCTTTTGAGTTCTTTATATATTCTAGCTATTTCTCAGGGACACCTGGCAATTTTTTTCTCAATCAATGGGTTATTGCTTCACTCTGTTAATGATTTATTTTGCTGTGCAAAAGTTTTTAATGAGATGAAGTCCCGTTTGTTGATTCTTTGTAATATTTCCCTTGTGGTCTGGATTTTGTTCATAAAGTTTTGGATACACCTATGTCTTCAAGAGTTCTACATATTCTATCTTCCAGCAAATTTAGTGTTTCTGTGTTCATATCTAGATCACTGATCCACTTCAATTTTAGTTTAGTGCATGGTGAGAGACATGCGTCTAATTTTTTTATTTTGACATATGGAAAACCAGTTTTTCCAGTACCATTTATTAAATAGGCTGTCTTTCTTCCAGGCAGGGTGTTTGACCCCTTTGTTGAAGATAAGGTGGCTGCATATGTTTGAAGTTGTTTCTGCATCTTCTAATCTGTTTCATTGATCCTCAGATCTATGTTTTGCCAGTACCATGCTGCTTTTATCACTGTAGCTTTCTACTATGATTTAAAGTCAGGGATTGTGATGCCTCCTGCTTTGCCTTTTGTGCCCAGGATTCTTTCTGCTATTCTAGTTCTCTTCTGGTTCCAAAGGAATTTTAAGATTGTTTTCTCTAATTCTGTGAGGTATGCTATCAGTATTTTGATTGGGATTACATTAAATATGTATAAAAATTTTGGGGGTTGTGGTCATTTTCTCTATATTGCTTCTTCATATCCAAGAACAAGGGATATCTTCTTCAATCTCCTTTTACAGAGTACCATAGTTTTCAATGTAAAGATCTTTCACTTCCTTTGTTAAACTGATTTCTGAATGTTTCTCTTTTTTTGATGCTATTACAAAAGGTGTGGTTTTCCTAATTTCTGTTGGTGAGTTTGTTGTTTTTATACAGCAATGTTATTGATTTTTGAGTGTTGACCTTGTATCCAGCCATGCTACTGAATTTTGGTTATTAAATCTAGAAGTCCTTTTGTAGAGTTTTTAGGGTCTTCTGTAGAGTATCATGTCATCTGCAAATGATAGATTGACTTCTTCCTTCCTATCTTTATTTCTTTACTGTTTCTTTATAGTTCCCAGGACTATATTGAACGGGAGTGGGGATAGTGGATAACCTTGTCTTGTTGTTGATTTTAGAGCAAAAGCTTTCCGTTTTTGACCATTTAATGTGATATTGGTTGTTGGTTGGTCATAGATGGCTTTTATCAGAGATAAAGACCATCTATTGCAACTTTCTGTAGGGTTTTTTTTTCATGAGTGGGTGTTGGACTTTGTCAGGTGCTTTTTCTTCATGTGTTCAGATGATCACGTGGTTCTTGCCCTCTATACCCAGCATATAAATGAAGAGCAAACTAAAAGATAGATCTTTTGCAAAAAGAAAGGGAAGTGAAAAATGGAGAGATGGGGGCAAAGGAAGGAGAAGGAGATAAAAAGAACGAAGGTATACTATGCACATGTACCAATTTCTCACAACGTAGTGATGTACTACAAGCATGTACTAACAAAAAAATTTTAAATAAGAAATAGGCTGGTGAAAGGTGCCTGGAATTTGAATTTTCACTCCACCATATGCTAGCTGAGTGGCCTTGTAAGTTACTTAACTTTGGTAAGCCCCTTTTTTCCTCATCTGTGTAGGGGAATTGTTATAGTTTATACCTAAATGTGCCCCCAAAGCCTCAAGTGCTCATAGGTGGGGCGGCTTTGGGGAGGGGATTGCGTCATGGGGGTGTGATACTCCTCAGTGGATTAGGCAAGTTTACAACTAAACGTGATTTAGGAGGTAACACCTGGTGGGTAAGGTGGGTCACTGGGGGGCATAGCCTGGAAAGGGTATATCTTCTTCCCTCCTCCCTTGATCCTGATTTCTGCTCCTTGCCTGCCATGCAATAAGCTGATTCTCCTCTCTCATGCCCCTCCACCATGCCACCCTGCCTTGGAACAAACCAACTGTGGACAGAAATCTCTATGAACTTTGAGCCAAAATAAAAATTTCCTTCATCAAATTGTGGGTGTTAGGTATTTTGTCTCAGCAACAAGGAAGTGACTATGACAGATTTTGGTAGTGAGAATGGGGTTGCTGCTGTGCCACTATCTGACCATGTGGTTTAGAAGCCTTTGGAACTGGAGTCTGGAAAGGTCTGGGAGAGCTGGCTGGAGAAGCAGCCCTAAA
This sequence comes from Dinomys branickii, assembly GCA_004027595.1. NCBI lineage: Eukaryota > Metazoa > Chordata > Mammalia > Rodentia > Dinomyidae > Dinomys > Dinomys branickii. Next base: position 50,947 of record PVLD010008514.1, read on the forward strand.
GTGCTGTGACCCAAGGTTGATGGGAGATTCTAGTTAGACCTCTGAAAACCAGAGTGACGACAGTAATGCAGTCAGAAAAGACCAGGCTAAGAGGTTTAAATCGAGAAGAAGGACTTCACAGGCAGTCGGACTCCAGGCCCTGTGTGTTACGCTCTGACAGCAAATTTGTCTGCATTTTGCTCATGTCAAGAGACTTTATGGAAGACTAAGATCAGGGGCAGCAGCCTAGCTAATCTGGCAGGGAAGTTTCAAAGCAGCCTAACTTTAGGCTGTGGCACGGGTATTGCTGGGGACTTTCAGCCAGATCTATGTTAAGAATCGAGAGCAAATGACTCAGCAAAATGTTTTGTGTTTAGCCAAAAAGGGAGCTCCAGCAAAGCTGGGGCCTACAAAGACAGAGCAGAGGAAAGCCTGGCTGCTGAAAAGATTAGCAATAAAAAGCCAGGTACTTTACAACAGACAAGAGGAAGGATTCCTTGAGGGAATCCGGGGAAGACCCAGTAAGGCTCCAGTAAGGCTCCAGTAAGACCCCAACATTCACAGGCTGAAAATCAAAAGAGTGAAAGACAGTGCTTTGACAAGAAAACCCTAAGCACAGAATGGCGGCTGCCTAGGGAATCTGTTCCTCAGCAGTCACAGTGCTCAGCCATCTAGGCACCCAGAGACCTCTACAACCACGACAGAAGAAAGCTTGGCTACTGCTCCAGCCTGGCTACTGCTCCTTTGACATCATCCAGGTGTGCTGGTTTTATAGCCATGCAAAATGCAAGTGTTGAGAGGTCAGGAAGGTTCCTCTTAGAGGAAGGCCTGGGAGGCTGACGAATGTGCGCCCCCGAGAGGGCAGTTTGTGAAGCTGAGAGTGTGAAGGTGACAGTGCAGTGGAGAGCCCATGATGTTGGAAAAGCCAGGAGTATGAAGTGTCTAAGTAAAGTCACAAGGAATGACCAGAGCCAGCCCCAGGGAGAGTCTGTGAGGACTCCAACCACCGGCAGGACTGTAGGGGCCAGGCCACCAGAGCCTTTGAGGTTTACATCTGGCCACAGATTGTCCCAGGCGCTGGACACGGAACTATGGGATACAATGCTTCCCTGCTGGATTTACGTCTTTCTTTGGTCCTTTTTCTTTCTGTTTCTCCCCCTTGAAATGAGAATGCTTACCCCATGCCATTGTTTGTTGGAAACATTTTCATTTGTACAGGGGCCCGCAGCTGAGTTTGCCTCAAATCTCAGTGAATTCGGACTTGGACTTTTCAGCAACACTCAAACTGTTAAGGCCTTGGCAACTCTCAGAGATGGATTAAATGTATTTGTTATAAAGGGATGTGCATGAGTCTTGGGGGGGCGGGGGTGTTTTGGTTTATATCTAGATGTCCCCCAAAGCCTCATGTGCTCGTGGCTGGGCCTGGAAGCCATGACTGGATCATGGGGGCCGGGTACCCATCAGTGAATTGGTCCTAAGTGGGATATTGGGAGGTGAAGCCTGGTGGGAAGAGGTGGGTCACTAGAGGCATGGCCCGAAAAGGTGCACTTCCCTCCTCTTTCCTTGATCTCTGCTTTGCCGCCGCCACCCCACGAGCTGTTCCTCCGCTCCCCTGGCCCACTGCCTTGGAGCCGACTGACTATGGGCTGAACTCTCTACAAACTGTGAACCCTAGTAACCATTTCTACCTTGAATTTGGTGTCAGTTGGGTGTCAGATGTTGTGTCCCAGCAACAAAGAAACTAACAGGGATTAAATGCAAAACTTTAAGACACTTAGCATAATAACTGGCATATAGTAACTATTCAGCAAAAGTGAGTTATGTTACCCTTAGGATTTAGACCTTGCTATGGTTTAGATATGGTCTGACTGTGTCCTGACCGCCCCCCCCCCATGCACAAAGTGTTCATCCCCATGTGCTAATGGCTTGATGCCTATGATGGCTCTACCGGGAAGCTGTGTGGACCTTCCAAGGATAGGACCTGGTGGGAGGTCCTTGGGTCACTGGGGGCGTGAGATCTTTTTCCCATGAGACGCCTTGGTAACTTTTCTGAGAGCTCTTTGGCCTCTCTCCCTGAGGGAGTTGTTATAAAAGGAGCGAGACTGGCCCCACTCAACCATCTGCTTCCAGCCAGAGATATGGCTGCCGACTCTGATTCACACTCCCCTCACTGCCACCCACCGTTCTCCACGAGGTCCTCATCAGACTGAGTTGATGAAAGCCCTGTGCTTTCAGCCTCTGGAACTGGGGCATAAATAAGCATTTTTTTTCTTTATAAAGTTAACTGCCTTAGGTATTTCCTTATAGTGACAAAAAGCCTGTTAATACAAGACTGGATTCTCAGTCTGTCCCTAAATTTTGCCTACAACTCAGGACACCAATTATTTCACCGTTACTCGCTGCCATTAGCACCACCCCACTCCACACCCAATCAATGTTGGAAGAACTGAGACAGGAAAATGTTTGTCCTTGCTGGTCAAACTGGTCATTTCTAAACCAAACCAGGTCCCCTGCTCCTATATAAAACCAAGAGTGCATCTAGGAGCTAGTCCTCAGGCTTAAGTGTTGCTGTGAGGGCAAGCTGGGTATGGGGGCACATGCCTATAATCCCAGAACTTGGGATGCTGAGGCAGGAGGATTGCTCTGAGTTCGAGGCCAGCCTGGGCTGTATAGTCGGTTCAAGGCCAGCCTGGACTACATAGTGAGACCCTATCTCAAAGAAAAAGGCATTGTTGTGAGAGCAAGCTCAAACCATTACAGTCCCTATCTCTCTGAGCCTGGGGACAGAGTTTCTTCACCTGAAGTCCCTGGATAATTTCAGGGTATCTCTGAGCCTCCACTAATATGCAAAGTTTGTCTGATGTGTGTTTTTCTATGCATGAGTCTTTGGGAGGCCAGGGGTGAAACGTTGATGGTTAAGTATAGAATAGTCCTTAGTTTCTACCAGCTTCTCAAATGGATCTGTGACCCCAGTGTCAGCAGAGGTACCCTATAGACTAGAAACCTATGAAACTGAAAGGCTTCTTCTGTGCCACTGAAGACTTAAGAAGCCCCTCACTGTGGCCACAATCCACAGAATCCATTATTTTCTGCTGTTATTTGTGCTAGCTTCTCTGTAGAAGTAGGACCTAGTCAGTGGGTTCCTCAATCCCTGAATACTTCTAATCAACTAAGAGTAATCTCCATGGCACTAACCCACCCTTGGGTTATAGATACCTTCACCACAATGAACTGCTAACCTAAGGTCCTCTTCCCAAGTTTCCTCTAAAATTAGAAACGAGAATTTGAGAATACCTGTCATATGCCACCCTCTGTACAACACTTACCATCTCCATTAATCCACACAATAACTCACTGCATCTAGGTGCAAACTGAGTCTCAGAGGGATGAATGGACGATTATTATGATTAATCTCACTATTTTATTAGCTCCCATTTATTTTACCTCTATGAGGCCCCACATACTGTGCTAAGCATGTTTTTCATACCACATTTCATTTTCAGTCAAAACAAAATACACATGGGAATTCTAATTTTATAAGTTAAAAAAAACACAGAGGTCCAAAAAGATAAGGGAAGAGTAACCAGGTAGTTAGTGGCAAAGATTGGACTAAAATATAAGTCTGACTCAAATACTGACTCTACAATACACTGTCTCCTTCACTGTGTGACATACACACAGGCTGTTAGACATCTTCCCAAATGTTCAAGTCAGCTGACTTAATGAGAAAAATTCCTATTTGAGATAAAACACTTCAATTTCCTGTATTCTAGGATACGATTGCAAAGTCCATAGAGAAGTTACTTTGAGTATCTCTGAAACCAAAGGCAAGTTCAGGAATTCTGTGCCAGTAGCCCAAGCAGGCACCCTATGCCCTCTCACCTCCAAGGGCTGTTCTCTTTCCAGGTCTTGACCGCATCCTGTCTTGGCTATTACAAGAAGTTACCAGCTATGCTTGGCTGAATCTGATACAGCACTGAAAAAACTGGGCATTAGACCAAGGTCCAGGCTAAACAGAGGGCCCCTGACATTGAGCCTTTCCCTGAAAAGATGACAAAGTGTGAGATGACCGTGAGCTGGGCGTACAGTCAGCAGATGCCTCATTTCCCCATGGCCCTGAGTGTTGATTCTCAGTCCCGGCCCGGACCCCATGAGGAAGTCCTGGGAGGAAATGAAGCAGAGAGTCCACTCCACATTCCTCGCACCAGGGGCAGAGAGAACAGCCTGCCTCTCTGTCCCTCTCCCTTCCTCTTCCCCTCCCTGCTCTCTTGCTCTCTTCTCCTCTTCTCAAGGACTCAGACTTCTGTGACAACCACAGGGCCTGTGTCCCCGACCTTAGACAGTTACTTTCAATAGCCGTCCTTCTGGCTTCCTCAGCCTCTTCCCTGGGTCCTTCCCTGGGGACTGTAAATTCTTACATCTGTTCCTTGAATGTTCAGAGGTGTCTGTACATGGTAAAACCTTAAGACTGGGACCATCCTAGCTAATGAATGCCCTGTTTTCCAGAGCTTTCTTTTGCAAAGGTTATAAAATGAACCCATGTTTCTTATTGTTTTACAATTCTACTAAACAATACACTAAGCAAGATTTAAGCTAGGATGACAAAAGTGGTGACAATTTATGGCTAACGTTCACTGAAGGCCTATTGTATGCTAGGTGTGATGCTAGACACTTCGTGCATTACCTTGTAAAATGCTTAGAACTCCCCTTAATGAGCTGTGTGTTATTTTTAGCCCCATTTCACAGATGAGAACACTGAGTACAAAGAGGGAGTTACTTGCCCAAGATCACTCACGGATAAACTGAAGTCCTCAGTGTCAAAGCCTAGCGTTCTGGCTTCAAACCCAATAATTAACCCAACACTCAATAATCAAGCCATTCCCAGGAACTTTCAGTCCTTACTTTCCAAAACAGTGACTCCTAATAGACATGTAGGGCCCTGTAGTGGTGACTCTGGAGCCCCTTTGTGGTACAGAGACAGAATTCTCAAAGTCCCTCAAAAACTACAACATTGCAGAAAACTGGGGAGAAGCATGCGATAGAATTGTCGTGAAATAAGTTCCATGGCTTATAAAACACAAGTCTAAACCCTATTTAGCCTATGCATTTTAACTGCATATTTTCATCAAGACAAGCATAGAAGCAAATTAAAAATATTAGCATTATTTTGTAGCAGGACTATTCTTACCGACTCCAAATAATCTGTGCTCCAGACTCAGAAAAAAGGGAATTTAGTAGCATGTACACCTAAGCTGCAAACGGTAACACACACTGACTCACTGCCGCACCTCTCTGCTCTTGAATATTCCCCTCCCACTCCATCGAATTCCCCCTCTCGCCACAACCCACAAGACCCACCCAACAAGACACTACAGTGAAAGAGCAGAGGGATGGGGTTACCCAGGAAATGTCCCCGAATTCCTTATTTCCTTTAAGGTCTATCTGTAGACTCCTGGTCCATAGGAAGTATCTCTAACTCACCTCTGTCTCATTACTTCCTTATGCCAAATCATTTTTTAATTTGGCCCTAATTTTATTATATGATGGTTGGATTGTTGTCGCTGTTGTTTAACCCACAGGCAGGCTTGCACCGAGGGACCTGGGCTCTTTGGTCTCTAGTTCCTTGTGCAAACTTTGAGGCTGAGGAGTAGGGATCTGGCTCCTCACTGCTGGAAAGGAATTCTGGAGTACTGTTCACTCTTTTACCTCAAAAGGAAACTGAAGGCCAGAATGAGGAAGTGGCTTTTCAAGGTGATGAACTGAACTACTAGTTTCAATTTTCCTTCGCAGAACTTTGCGAGGAGAGGATTGGGGAGGAGCCCCAAACAGCAAAAGGCAATAGCTTGCAGGGGTGAAGATGCAGGCTCAGGCAGCAAGCAGACCCCTCACTGGGTGCCGCAGTGAGAGTCACCTAACCTCTGTAAGCTGCAGTTTCCTCATTCGAAGGGTGGGAATAATCTCACCCACCTCACCTACCTCCGGGAAAAGTAAATGAACGCTGCACACAAAGCTCATGGAATAAAGCATGAAGTGGGCACATAGCAGTGGGAGTCCCTGTTACAATGAGCCTTAATTCTCTCCACATTTGCTTTCAAGGTGTTTCTGTTTTGTTGTCATTTTCCCCAAGAATAACAGTCCTTTCATTTTCCTTCTCTGCTACGGCTGTTCCCTCTACCTACAACGCCCTTCTCCCCGAAGGTCAAAGTATTCGTCACTATCCGAAAAGCTTTCCACATATCAACTCATTTGATACTGACGGTTCCAGATGAGGTCAGTTGTGGCCTTGGAGGAGTTGAGAAATTTGTTGATGGCCACAGATCTTGTAAGTACAGACTTAGCCCAACTCTGAGACTATATATATATATATATATATATATATATATATATATAATTTTTTAAAAAGAAGTTTCACTATTTTTCCCAGGCTGGCCTCAAACTTTCAGGCTCAAGTTCTCCTGCCTCATCCTCCCATGTGCTGGGTCTACAGATACGGCCCCCTACACCCACCTATTTGCATTTTCTTTTCTTTTCTTTTGTTTACAGTTCTGGGAATAAAACTCACGTCCTTGCCTTGGAAGCAGGCGGTCCACCCCTGAGCTACATCTCCTCTGAAACTGCATACTTGTTTCTGAGGGTTTCTAAGTCACTGTCAGTCATCCAGAGTATGCTTTAAACGGCAGCTTAGCCTCCTCCAAAGAGGTTGTTCTAATCTCCCAAATTGAAACAATTCTACCTCCTCAAATATTTCCCTGCCTTTTTATTAATATTTATCTTATAGCATTTGCCTCTACTTGATATTATTTTATTTATGCACAATACCAATGTTATCATACCTGTCAGACTTAGTTCTATGCAATTTTATAAGACCCAAAGCCCTGATAAAATGCCAGTCACCACTGTAAGAAACTAGATGTTGGCATAAAGGTCACATTCTAATTTAGGGATGCAGCATGTAACTTGGTGGTAGAGTACCTGATGCCCTAGTGCCCTAGGTCCTGGGTTCCATCTCCAGCACTGCAAGAAGGAAGGGAGGGAGGGAGGGAGGAAGGGAGGGAGGGAAGAAGGGAAGAAGGGAAGGAGGGAGGAAGGGAGGGAGGAAGGAAGGAAGAAAAGAGAGAAAGAAAGAGAAAAAGAAAGAATTCTAATTCAAAATTATTCCAGCAATAGAATTCATTAAGTAAATGAGCATGAAACTAACTACACAAGAACTCACCCCACTGACCACCAAGGACTTTTCAGGCAGATCCTTGATGTTTACCTTTCATTCCCTAACATGTAGGGCACAGAGGAGCCGAGCTGAGCGGTAAAGCACGGATGGGAATGGAATGGACAGGGGGGTACTGCCAAGGAAGCCATTATCTAACCTCCTTTGATGCCCCCAGGGCCAAGAAATTGAGACCAGTACAGCCAGATGTGTTCTTTCGAGTTTTCAGATGCTAAAATCAAAGTCTCGCACATCACAAATGAAACTGAGATATGGACACCTCAGCTCCCTGCCCCCAACCTACAGCGCTCAGCTACAAAATGACACAGCTGTCTCCAACAGCTAATACTAAAGAAGATTTATATAAATGTAAAATGACTAAGAGTTTTTAAAGGAAGTCTATGCTTTGGAGAATGACCAAAAATTTCTGAGATGAGAATCATTTTCATCTGACAACAGTCACCAGCCCAAAGGAAAATTAAACTGGTTTTTTAACAGGGTGTGTATGAGCACTGGCCACCGAACAGGTGGACAGGGAATGTCACTTCCTGATGGTGGGAGCCCGGGGAGACATTGGAACTGACAGAGGAGGAGCACATGACCCCCGGGGTGTACAGCACCGTCCGTGCACCCTTTCTCCAGTCAGAGACAAGGCTCCACGCAGACCCGGCAAGGTCTGAAACACGCTTCCGAGCAGGTTGGTGGGAGCGCTTATGTCGCTAAAAAGGGATCCTCCAGAAAAGTAAAATAAGTGGAAGCCCCTGTCCAAGCTTAAGTGCGCTCCAAAGAATGGCGGGCGAGTGGTAGGAGTGTGGGAAGTCCTGGGGGAGAAAGAGGAGCTATCTTCAAGTTCATGGCAGCCCGGGAGGAAGTCTGGCCTCACCAGATGCAATGTCAAAACATTCAGGGAACAGATAAACAGAATCCCACAAAAGCTCTAAACAACAGTTCTTACCCATTTTTGGATCTCTGACTCCTTGGAAAATGTGATGATGAGTGCAAACCCCCCGCTTGGAAAGAGCGTAAGAATGCAGGCCTGCAGAGCTCTACGGTTAAGAAGCATCCCTGCTGCAGAAGGGAAGGGTGGCACTCCAAAGTGAAATTGCAACGGTGTGATGTGCAAACAAGAAAATGGGTAACGGAAGGCGGTCAAAGGGGGCGATAGAGCTCAGAACAGAGAATCTGTGGGGCTCTTTTATATAACAGAGAAGAGACCACTGAGTGCTACTTAGAGACACAAAGTTGTGACAATTAGGAGCGAAAACAAGACCAAGAAGGCCTAAATCCAAAATTAGGTCAAATATTTTTAAATGCTAAAGCAAACAAAAATATGCCTTTACTCCGGAGCCAGAACAGGCAGGGCTAAGTCCTCGGTGGAGCCAAGGTGACAGTAGCAGGACTTCCCAACCTCTGCTCTAAACTTAGCTCCACCTTTTGTGTCCAAGAGGGTTAATCCTCAGACTTTAAATTATAAAAACAAAATGCTTACAAGGAATCAAAACCCAAGATAAAAGAGCTTTGAGAGCAAGTGGCCACATTAAATAGATTCAAGAATCTTGCACTAAGACATGCACCTGCTGTGAAAAAAGGAAATACCAGTCTTTATCACGGGAAATTGTCTTGGGGCTGGGCAAGTCCCGTACCACAGTGGCTCTTCAAGAGAACACAGACAATTACTTTCTAAGGGTTTGGGAAAGCTTTGCGCTAGAGGTCCCTTCCGTTCTTGGATTCTACACAGTCCTACACAATCACAAAGCAGAAGGACCAGTGCCCCCCGGCGTGTCCTCCCGACCTCTGAACGGACGACCCGGCCACGGTGAGACGCCGCTCCCTGCCGCTCCCCTCCCCTCCCCTCCCCCTCCCCCATTCCATTCTCTTTGCCGCGTGCCCCGCTTCCCAGTGCCCGTCTCACTCGTGTTTCTCTTGTTTCTTCCTACCCGTACCCTAAAAGTCAAGGGTGTGAGTGTAACTGGCAGAGAAGGAGGCAAATTGTCCCCCCCCAGGGTTCCTGTCTATTTATATTACGTCCAAGCTTCCCACAGCTCTGCCACCAAGCGCTCCCCGCCCCCGCCCCGGCTCCCAGACTCTGGACCCACGTATCCCCTGGCCCTTAGATGCACTCTGTCTTTTTTCAAACAGCTTAACTTTCACATGTGTAACGTTTCCTTGAGTAGAGTGTGAACCCACAGAGGAGGAGACCGTGGCGCCTCTACACTTTACCTCCCAGAGCACCTACTTCTGTGCACGGAATAATTATTTTGAACCACTTAAGGTTCTAAATATCTATATACACCGTAAGGAGTAAAACCAAACCAATGAACTAACCCTCAATATAGCAGGGGGAGTCAATGAGTCCTAGTGACCGGAATCAGCGCTGGCAGGGACGTGAGTCGAACCCCTCGCTTTGTAGCTCTGAACTAACGCACAGTGGGCACGTGACTTAAGAGCAAAACCCGCCAGATGCCAAGAATCCACATGTTCCCAAGTGTCCTCTCTGTGACCCGCATTACAAAACTTTACTGGGGACACTGCAGCAAGATAACTGCTGTGTTTGACAGTAGACACAATCTCCACTTGTCTGAAGGCACAGAGATACATACGTTAAAGAACTTCGGAAGCCTCCTTGGAGCCCAGGCTGGGAACAGTTCTCTCGTTCTCAGAGCCCTCGGGCTGCCTGTTGAAAGCAGCACACTGTGGCAATTGTGTCACCTGGTGGTGAGAGATGGATATTGCGCCTCCAGCCTTCGCCAACAGTCTACCTTAGGCAACCCAACACAATAGGTGGGCAGTGCTAAAGCCCGCCCTCGAGTGATTCCGTGACGCTGGAAACCCGCAAGGTCTCCGACTGCCATCTTTAGTTCCAACCTGGTGACTGTGGTAAAGGCTGAACTGTGGCCGTCCCTCAGGAATACTGCACCTCTGTGTGAGGGGAGTGCTTACTCAGGGCGGTAGGAAAAGCTCGAGGGAAGGAATGAGCCTTCTCGGTCTTGAAAGGTTAGCAAAATTGTACTTGGCAGGAAGGGCCGCACAGGAGGGCGGAAGGAAATGAACCCAGAGGCCGTGGGGGCAGGAGGAGAGGAGGAGCGGGCCGGCACGGGAGAGCTAACAGCGGGCTGCAGCAAATAGATCAGAGGAAACAAAGGAAGGCCTTAGGAACTAGGCAGAGGCTTGGAAATGACCCAGCAGTCCATTAGCAGCTTTTGAAAGTCCTAATAAAGAAGCAACTTGATAAAAATGGGATTTTAGGAATATTCATATGCCCCTGGAGTGGAGGGGGAAACTAGATGAATGAAGAGTTTAACTTGCTATTTTCCTTCCTTATCTCTAAGTCCTTAAAGGAGGCCGGTAACTCCCGCTCTCTGGGCTGCTAGAAAAGATGACCAGCAGCATGCTCAGCACAGCGATCAGTGCGCGGAAACGCTCACTCTCGTCTCTCTGCAGTTCACCTAACTTACTAGAGCCTCATTCATGATCACTTTAGCTCCAGGGCATGCTTCACCCATTTTCTGTACGGGGCTGTGAGCTCTGTCGGGAGTTCTGGAACCAGGACACATCAGAGATTGTAATGGGGAGGTGGGAAAGGCACAGAACGGGCAAGAGATCAGCAAGGACTTTCTCTGGGCCCCCTGTTTGCTGTCCACGGGAACGTTCCAGGAAGCCACCCATCGTCCCCAGCCTGCGGCAGGCAGCTTGCCTCCCAGCACAGGCCCACAGAGCATGGAGTGTGAGGAACCCGAACAGGGACTCACCTAGGGTGAGTGTCCGGGACGGGCACGTGCCGCTGTTCTTCCTTTCACCCAAGCAGGTGCCTGTGTCTCATCACTTGCCATCAATCCATCAGGGCAGAGCCATTGCTGGCTCCAGGCCAGAGTCCTCCTTAAATCTTCCCCAGAGCTGGAACACCACTTTCTCTCCTCAGAAAACTCAGTCCTAATCCTGCAAACCCCATGGTGTGCATTCTGGTTAGAAGTAAGTGGAAGTTGATCGAGTCAAGGAAAACCTGAGAAATACTGTACCACCTCCCAGCAAAAGGAAGTGCTGTGTTACTGGAGGGGACAGATGGCAAAGAAGAAGCCCGACATCGCAGAAGTGGCGGGTAGGTGGACCTGGTTCCAGAAAGGCCCATTGAGTAAGGAGTGCTCCTGAGTTCTTCATCAAAGCCGCCACCTGAGACTATGAGCTGTTGTGCTGACGGAGCCTTTGTGGTGTGACTTTGTGGAGAGTGATTTTGTGGAGAGTGACTTTGTGGAGAGTGGCTGTTGCAGCAGCCCTTGACCATACCCTCTGGTCTTTATGGGGGGGAGAGACGCACTTTTATCTCTTTTACACCAGCACGTCTTGGTATCCAGAACTCACAGCCGAAAATGACCACAGTGGACACTGTGTTCCATAACTTTTGTGTTCCGTTATTTATCACATGACTATATTTAATATTTGTCTTCCCACCAAATTATAAGCTCCATGAGGATAGGGATCATATGTGTATGACTCAGTGTGTTCTCAAGGACTGAGCCAGGGCTACATGCACAGCAGGTGTTCAGTATGTGTCTGTCAAGTGAGGAGCGAGAAGAAACCTCTGTCCATCCCCTTCTACACCCTGGGCATGAGCAACAACCTTGGGCCGTGTATTCCTTAAACATCTCTTTTTTTTTTTTTTTGTGGTACTGGGGATCGAACTCAGGACCCTGTGCTTGCTAGGCAAGTGCTTATTCCACTGAGCTATATCCCCAGCCCCTGTCCTTAAACATCTCACTGAAAGCTATCTGTAATGGTTGATTGATTGTGTCAGTTTGAGTAAGAAGCACACAACTAAGTTGGCTCAGTACGTTCTGGGTGTAGAAGATCCACCCTAGGGAGGATCATTGCCAGAAGGGTATAAAAGGGAAACCAAGAAAGGGCTACTTCTGTCTCTTCAGAGGACCCCCCAGCCTTCTTCACCTTGGACGTTGTCTCCCGGCTTCTGGTGCAGACCCTTCAGCCGCCAGCACCAGCGCTTTAGCCTCGCCCACAGAGCCCTCAACCTCCCACCACAGGCCCTTCGGTCTCCTGGTATGGACTCGCACAAAACATGGCCATGAGCTCCAGCCCTTCGACTGGGTCCTTCGGGTCCCCAGTGCACAAACAGAACTTTTGCACTCTGCCACACCTGACTCTGTGGACGGCCACTGTAAGGCAGTCTTGTAATTCTCATACATTTGTATACCCTGCGTTAGACCTGTTTCTCTGTAAGCACTGACTGATGCACTCTCCCAAGGAGAGCTTTCCTTGTGACACCTCACTTCCAGCTTCCTGTCCTTGCCGCTGCTCACCGCCTGCACTGCGCATTATGCAGACAGAGCCATTCTTACGCCATTGGAGGTCATCCTCTGGCCAGTTTCTGAATGCTTGGTCCTTACCTTATAGGACTGTAGGCTACTATCAGGGAAAACACACTTTCTTTTTAATCACTGGGAGACTTGACTCCAATTCTTCATAAATGCAGACAGTGGAAAATAAATTGGACAAGTGGACGTACTTGTTGAAGTAACAAAGGGACAGCGTGAGACAGGAAACCCTCTCAAGGCCCTAAGCCTGAGGCAGGCTGTTGGCATTCCGGGGTGGGAGGAAAGAACAGGTGCACCTTGGTGGCACAGCACCGGCATAATATGCACGAGGCCCTCTGTTCAGTCTTCGGCACCAAAAAGCAAAAGCTCAGATGGAAAATGAGCAGTAAGTAAGACGGGACAAGGGCAGTCAAGAGGCAGGGGCAGTGAGAGGAGGGTCCCCAAAGCCAAGCTTGGAAAGAATCCCACAGAGAAGTTGATGTGTTGACAATTTTATATATAAATGGACTCAAGGGCTCTGTTCTTAACTACTTCTAGCTGGTCACCATTTGGTCTATAAGGGCCCACATACTTGTTTTTGTATTTTAGAAGGTCTGACTAAAGCACTGATCTCCCAGCTGCGCCCCACCCAAGACATCCAGTTAGAAGACCCAGGAAGGTGCAATACGGCGCCTCACTCCCTCAGTCACAGACAGCCCCTGCCCCTTCCTGCGCGGATTTACCGTGACATCTAATTTGCATAAAAGGTTATTAAACAGGGCGTGGTGGCGCACACCTGTAATCCCAGCACTCAGGAGGCTGAGGTATGAGGATCACTGTGAGTTCAGGGCCAGCCTGGGCTACACAGGTAGTTGACGGCCCACCTGAACTACACAGCAAGACCCTGTCTCAAAAAAAAAAAAAGAAAAGAAAAAGGCTACTAAGTTAAAACAAAATGTGAGAATCAAGTTGCACTCAGTGGTGAGTGCCTGTAATCACAGCTCTTCAGGTGGCTGAGACAGAGGATCTAAAGTTCCAGGCCAACCGAACAGCTTAGTGAAATCCTGTCTCAAAGTGTAAAATAAAAATAGAACAGGGGCAGGCATGACCCCTGGACTCTGTGACCCACTTCCGACTGTCACAGGGCCTCTGGTCTTATGATTCAACCTACTCCCACAGCTTCCCCAAGGAAGGAAGGGAATACACATGAGCCTCGCTCTCACCTCCCCAGCCAGACTACACATTATAAGGGGAGGTGAATATGGATTTATGGTTCTCAGCTTCCCCTGACAAGCAGGCCGCTGTGGCTGGAGTTCCCAGATGTCCCACAAGGTTCCATAGCTGGATTCTCTACAGGAAGGGCAGCAGAAAGGCCGTGGGAGGTATTCGCCACACGCTGGCAAGTTCTCAGGGCTGTGAGGACTCCATCCCGGGGCGGCTGGGCCTCTGGGCTCCAATCTAAGTGTCCCACCCACATGTGCGTGTCTAACTTCAGCACAGCCTTTCTCCTCCTTCCCAGCCGTCTTGCCACTGTTGTTTCTGGTGCTGGGTATCAGCCTCAGAGCACTCTGCCACTGAGCTGCACACACAGTTCTTTTCATTTTGAGGCAGGATCTTGTTGCCTAGGCTGGGTTCAAGTTTGCTAAGTTTTCCAGGCTGGGTTCAAATTTGAAATCTTCCTGCCTCAGCCTCTCAAATTGTGCTAAGATTACACATACAGGTTAAATGAATTTTTCTCTTTTGAGACAGGGTCTCACTATGTAGCCCAGGCCAGCCTGTGAATATTCTTAACACTACTGAATTGTATGCTGAAAAATGGTTAAGATGCTAAAATGTATGAGTTTTACCACTGTGTGTGTATGTGTGTGTGTGCGTGCACACACATGCACACGCTGAGGGTCAAACCCATGCTCTCATGTATACCAGATAAACACTCTACCCTTAAGCTACACCTCCCCAAGCTCACAATCTTTTAAAATGAATAGCCAGGTGTGGTGGCACACAGTTGAAATCCCATCTACTTGGGAGACTGAGTCAGGAGGATCACGAGTTCAAGGCCACCTTGGGCAGTTTAGAAAGACCTTGTCTCAAGATAAAATCAAATTAAGCCAGGTGCGGTGACACATGTCTGTAATCCCAGCACTCAGTAGACTGAGGCAGAAGGATCACCACAAATTCAAGGCCAGCCTGAACTAGATAGCGACACATTGTCTCAAGAAAGAAAAAAACAGACCAAATAAAATTTATCTGGGGATCTAGCTAGCTCAGTGGTAAAGTATATGTCTACCATGCATGAGGCCCTGAGTTCCATTCCCAGTACCAGAAATAAGAAACAGCAAGGGCCCTTTGAGAAATCCTTGACTGGCTCCTTGAGTCCCCCTTCCTGGCCCCAACCTGGGGCTAAGTGAGGCAAAGTGAGGTATAGAGGTCTCTATTTACAGACCCCTCCGGGGCTCTCACTCATGTGTCTGACCCCATATTTCTAGATCCACAGGCTTTTGGCTTTTGTCTCCCAGCTCTGAGTACTCAAGAGGCTTCAGGTGAAAATCTTACACATGCACAGATATCAAATTAATTAATTTTATGATTTTTAAAAAATAGCTCAAAACAGGTCAGGATCAGGGAGGTTGGCCCAGCCTTGCTGGAGCTATTTATTCACCAGAAGGGGTATGGGTTGTAAGGTCCTTGGCTGGTGCAGTGAGAAGGCCAGGACTCTGCCTCAGTCACTGTGGGCCTCTTGCCAGCTTCCCAGGCACCTGAAAGAAAGTGCTGCCTGGAAAAGGCATGTCACCCTCCTCCACCCGGCCCCTCACCCCAACCTTACCACCATCAGGATGGTTCTGCACCAGGGGAGCCCCGGGAATGAAGTAAAGAGGAACAGGGTCAAGAACACAGGCTCCTGGGGCTGGGGATATAGCTCAGTGGAATAAGCGCTTGCCTAGCAAGCGGAGGGTCCTGAGTTCGATCCCCAGTACCACAAAAAAAAAAAAAAAAAAAAAAAAGAACACAGGCTCCTGACCCTTTCTCTCTTCTCCTTGAGATGTGGCTTTTTCATACCTAAGAGCCTACACAGGGGTCCCAGGTCTGGCAGACTCTGGGAGAGGCAGGAGGATGTGACAGTGAGGCTCAAGATGGGATGGAAAGACAGGGACATAGGGAGGCAGGGCAGGAAGGGAACGAGGGCAGGGGCCAGGACCAGGGGCGCGAGGGACATGGGTGGGCCAAGCTCCTCTCACGTCCCGACCCCATGCAGCTCTCCCTCAAGGGGCCAGGCCTAGAGCAGGAGCCCACTAGGGAGGATGGCTTTGTTCCCAGGCCTCCGCGGGACCAGGAGGAGATGCCGTACTTACTCGGTAGGACTCTGCTTTACCCAGACATGATGTGCTTGACAAAGGCTAGGGCAAAAGTAGCAATCAGTCAGCCACCCGATGTGGCCGTCAGCTCTACGCCTCCCTCTCCCCTCTTCCCTTGGCTTCAAACCTTCCAATACCCTCTTCTCCAGACTGCGACTCGCTCTCCTATTTGAGGGCTGGTGGGGAGAATGTGGGAGAGGGAAAAAATCTAAATTCTACTGTGTCTACCTTTTGTGCTGAAACTCAACATAGACAAGTGAGCTGCATTATTTCTACAGATACACACAAGCGTGAGAAAAGTGCTCGCATCACCTTCATGGCTCGGAGGAGAAAACTGAAGCTCGGGGAAGGTAAGTGACGGATCAAGGTCACACAGCTAGCATATCGTCAAGCTAGCTTCAAAATCCGTCCTTCTCCCGCCACACCAGGATGTTCAGTCCCAAGATGGGAGAGAACAGCATCCACGGGGATTCAGCCAAGGCTGTGTGATTCTTTAACTTCCAGACCCTCCCGACCAAGCCCCGCCCACGCTCCACCCCCTGGGTGCCCTGGGGAGCAAGGCACGCCGGGCACCTTCATAATTGATGCAGCCATTGGCATCTTCGTGCCCAGACAGCAGCTGCTCCACTTCGGCTTCCGTCATCTTCTCTCCTAGGGTGGGGTTGGGGTGATGGGCTCCTAACTACAGATGGCAAATGAGAGGCAGGGAAAACCAAGTGCTCCCTACGTGTAGAGGTCTAAGGCCTTGGACCTGGAGGTGGCTCATGTCAAGGCTCTCCCAAAGGCTTTTGAGGGCAGGCCCAAGAGTCCTAAGGCCTGCCTACTCCCTGAAAGCTCTCAAGCTCTCTTCAGGGCCATATAACTGAGGTAAAGACAAGGACAGATGCCCCAAGCCCCTCTTTCAGGTCTCAAGAATAACCCCCGCTCTGCCAGCTGCTCCCCTCTCCCAAACCCCAGCAGCGCTGAGAAAACCCAACTGGCGAGGCTGTTCCTACAGAGTTCTAGGAGAAAGGGCCCCGAACTGGGACATGATCTGACGATGGCAGGGATCCTGGCCACGTCCTCCTCCAACGTATGTCATGGTCCTCCATCCCGCCCACGTGGGCTTCACTTCTGCCAGGCGGCATACCTAGGGTGGCAAGGACATGCCGAAGCTCAGCACCCATGACTGTGCCGTTGCTCTCCTTGTCAAAGACACGCAGCCCCTCTACGAAGTCTTCATACGTGCCCTGCTCCTTGCTGCGGGAGATGTGCTGCAGGATAGGCAGGAAGGTCTCAAAGTCCAGCATCTTGGCATTCATCTCTTCCGGTGGGCATGAAGGGACAAAGAAAGCAGTGTGAGTGGATACTCGGGAACAAAGGGCCACGCAGAAGCTTCACCCCAGCCTAGCGGGATCCAGAGCTTATGCTGTAGCTGCTTCTGCACGGGACACCCAGTCAGTGACCTTGGAGGGCACAGAGCTGCCCACTGGAACAAAACAAGAAACATGGAACCTAGGAGACTTAGGCACTGGGGCTTTTACAGCCAGTGAAAAGACTAAAACGAAGAAAAAGGGAACTGTCACTCCCCCCAGACCTCTGAGCTCCAGGTGGCCGGCTAGGCAGAGGAGCTGAGGATGGCCACAGCAAGATTTGAGGGGCCCCAAGAGCTCCACAGGCAGGCTTCACATTTACAGTGTAGACTTTTGCATGTGACAGATGTTCAGTCACAGAGGTAAACTGGTAGAAAGGACAAAATTAAATGTCGGCCTGAAGGAACAGCACAGTGGTAGAGTACCCAGCATGTACAAGGCCCTTGGTTTGATCCCCAGCAATGCATATAGATTAATTAATCAAATGTTTGCCTAATTCTGCATTATTTAGCACTATTACTAAACCACGCCACCTGTAATGCCTGGAATCGACAGTTTTCATGAGTTCTCCACTCACTTGTGGATAGCACATTTTCCCCAGACTGTAATGTGCTGAAAACATTAATAGGTTTTTAAAAATCTCCAATACCACACATGTTGGCAGGTATTTCTTTTCTGAACACTCACGAGCCCCTTACCATGGAAGCAGCCCAGGTTCTCTCCTGACTCACAGAAGCCCTGCTGACTTGTGAAGGCTCCCAGCCTACCGGGCCTTTCTTGCCCACATCATGCACCCCCAAACTGCTGGCATCTCCAGCCAGAGGAGAAAGGAAAGAAGCCAAGGCCAGGGAAGGAGGGAAGGACCAATGTGACTCCCAGGCAGTTTCTAGAGACAGTCGGCGCCTGCTGGGACTCCTCCTGGGCGGACCTGGTCTCTGAGAGGGCCTACACCTCTGAGCTACATGCTGCAGGGCAGTTGTTAACTTTACTGCTGCAGATGGTAGATTGTGCTTATAAATGGAATATATATACTTCCTAAACTATCTAAACGCTTACTCACCAAAATCTGTCAAGTTTTGGTACAAATGAGTGAAAATGGCTTCATTACAGGGCTAATCTTAAATCTGTGTTAATTTATATTAAATAAAAAATTTAAGGGGCTGGGGATATAGCTCAGTGGAATAAGCGCCTGCCTAGCAAGCACAGGGTCCGGAGTTCGATCCCCAGTACCGCAAAAAAAAAAAAAAAATTTAAACGAATAATTTACAACCTCAGTGCTCTAACTATTATTAGGAACAAAATGGGTTGCTTTGTTTTGTTTTGTTGGGTTTTTAAAATAATTTTATTTTAAAGAAAAAATTTCAAAACAAGATGATAGGATGGTATCAATAGTTAATATATTGTGTACTATTATCTTTAGTTACTCAGAGTACAAGATATCAGCATTTAATTGTCCAAACAATATTAGCACAAACCTTTCTTTTCAATGAACCAAGAGAAATTAGTAGTATAACTATTTAACTATCTTTTATATATTTTTTTTCTTTTTGCTTTTCCCTTCCTTCTTTTCTCCATTTCCCCAACCCAGTTTCTCTTTCCTTTTGAAGTTTCTTCCCATTTTACAGTGTCTATTGTATATTTTGGAGAAGCTAAAAGAGTAACTGAGGTGATTTGGGTTTTTGAGACAAGGTTTTGGGCTGTAATTCAGGATGGCCTTGAACTTGCTATGTAGCCCAGGCTGGCCTTGAACTCATGGTGATCCTCCTGCCTCAGCCTCCCACGTGCTGGAATTACAAGCATATGCCACCGCAGCTGGCTGAAACAAAATGCTTTTTGACACAACTCACAAGGATTATGGGACACAGTACGGTGATAGATGCCTCATGTAAGAGCTACTGCAGTTGGCAGTTGGGGTGGATGGTTAGTGATCAGATTCCCACCCAGCCTTTCTGTCCATGGCCATGTCCCTGGCATCTTTGAGGGGAATGTGGGTAGAGGCAGAGGGTGACATGGAGACAGGAGACACTGAAGCAATAGCAGGTCCCTTCAAGCGCCACCCCCATCTCCCCTAGGAACTCCCAGTCTCATCAAGAGAGCAAAAGCAAATCCTGGCCACATTCTTCAAGGATCAACATAGCGTCAGTGTTTCTAGGTAAGTTCTCAAAACAGGACACAAGTAACCTGAGTAGGAGAGGCTTGTCTAAAGGAATAAAGGGGAGAAGAGAGAATGTGGCTGAGGGGAGACAAATCCAGAGCAATCCAGGCTGCACAGAGGACACCATATCAGGTCTGGCTTAGCCAGGGACCCACACTGACCTTCGGGCTTGGGCTTGCCCAGGACACGCAGGACCTCGGCATTGGTGGGGTTCTGGCCCAGGGCCCGCAGCACATCTCCACACTGCCCGTACGTTATCTTCATCTCTCCAACTGGGGTTCGGTCAAACAACGAAAAGGCCTCTTTAAACTCTGTAGAGGAGAGAAGATGGTGGGTGGGGGCTGCTTGGCCTCTGCCTTGGCCGAATAGTAGGTCCATGCAGTAGTTGCAATATGTTGCTATTTGGCTGGGAGTAGTGGCACGTGCCTATAATCCAGACCTCTGAGGCCAAGGCAAGAGGATCCTAAATTCAAGCCCAGGGTGGGCAACTTAATGAGACCTTCTCTCAAAATTTAAAATAAAATTTTTTTAAGTCTTAAAAAAGCTGGAAATGTACTCAGTGACAAGACCCTCGCTGGGTCTAAGCCCTAGTACAGGAGGAAATTTTAAAAGGTCAATATATTGCTCTTCAGCCATTGTCCCAGGCTTTCCTGGAAACTCACCCCAACTTCATCTCCTGAAAAATGAAGGTGTAGCCCGGTGCCTCCAAGCCCATCCCAGGGCTGGGCCTATGCGCTCTTCTGTCAGTTAGTTGTTACACAGCTTGAAAGCCACCTCCCGCCTCTGTCCGCCCATTCTTCTCTGATGTGGGTGAGGCTCCTGACTATAGAAATAGCAGTTCCTGGGTTCTCATCCTGAAACACACTGGGTATCCGTTTCTGGTTCCTTTGTGCACACGAGGAAGTGACAGCCCTGCCCACCTCCCTCTCCTATGGTGAGTGTCAAAGGAGGTGATGGGATGTGCAGGCCAAATGATGAGACCTGTTCAAAAGTGAGCTATTATCAGCATGGCCTGCTCCAAACTAAAAGAGAGTTCCCATGCCAGGACGGTGACACTGTAGCCACTGTCAGACCACATCAGCTCTGCCACTCACCTAGATGCCACCTTGGACAAACTACCTCGCTGTACAGACCCTCCACTTCTCAGGTCTAGGTGGGGATGTGACATCCACCTGAGTGGGTTGCTGAGTGGGGCTCCGAAGGCCTGCCAACAGGGTGTCTCAGGAACTGATATATGGCGGTTATGATAAGCCCAGTTCCCATGCCAGCTCAGTACTGTAAAGACTGACCATCCTGAAAGTAGCAGCACTGGAATCCAAGGAACAAGGTCGAACTGGGGCACTCCTGGGTCCTTTGCTAAGACCCTTAATTCTTTGTTAATTTGAATTCAACCGATTCATTAGTAGGGATATTTTGGACTGGGAGGGACAGGTTACCTTATGCTAGTCACAGAAAAGCGACTGAATAAGCAGATTAACAATATAAACCAATAAAGAGTATGCAAACCACTTAGGAGAAAGGCTGCTGTTAACCCTTTCCAAGTACTTTAGAAATGCTTATTTGCTTAAAGGCCATATATGAATTATATACGAATGATTCTACATGTCAAAGCAGATTCTCCCAGCCCCTTACTTACAATACTTTCCTAGGCATGTATTCAAAATATATAAATGTCTTTCACATTATTGAATAAATGAATTCAAATTCCATTTGTATTGCTTATTAGCTATATGACCTTAGGAGAGCAAACATTTCACTTCTATAAACCTCTTCTATAAATGACAGCTAATTCATAGGTGATACTGAATGATACTCAAGCTAACACTATAATGCATGCAAATACAGTGATGTATGTAAAAATCTTAACACAATGCCCAGCACATAGTAGTGATCATGAAACAGTGTATCACCTGATTGAGTTTTATCCCAATTTTATCATTTAGTCATCCTGGGGAACTCATTTTATCTCATTGAATCTTGATGTTAGAAGGAAACATATCTACCTCACAGCCTTGTTATAAGGATTTAATCTTTTGGTTTGGAGGATTTGGGGTTTTTGATTTTTGAGACAGGGTCTTGCTATCTAGCCCAGGATGGCCTTGAAATTGCTATGTAGCACAGGCTTGGCTCCAACTCTTGATCTCTCTGCCTCAGTCTCCCAAGTTCTGGGGTTACGGCTGTGTGCCACCTGACCCAGTCTGGACTTTAATTTTCTTCATATTTTAAAAAATTAGCATGGTATCTTCCAAAAATTGCCTTCAATTGATGTATACTTATTACTTGACTCTGAATTCAGACTTTCTAATCCAGTTCATTCAGAGAAGCAAAGTCAGATTTAACAGAAGAGGGGCTTCCCTCCTCTATGAAGATGGTAAGTAAGAGACTAGAATATGAAAGAGATCATAGTAAGCAATGAGCCATAACTTGAGCACTCACCATGGGCCTGAACCGGTAATTTTCCGTGGATGACCGCATTAATCTTTACAAATACTGTAGCCTGTAGGTATTGCTGTCCCCATCTATAAGGCCATGTGGGTGTGACTGCCAACCAGCTCCTCAGAAAACCAAGGAAACAGCGGGAGGGGACCGGAAGAGAAAAAAACAGCTAACGCCCCCACTGGCTGCCTGGAAAGCCCTGCGTGCATATAAAAGGCAAGCGCTGAAGTTTAAAATTCTTTCTCGGAAAACACAAAGCCAGCGGCACTGCAGACTGGGCATGGGCCCAGAAGAACCTTTTCCTCAGTAACCTGTAATAGCTTGGTCAGCCGCCTCAGAGAACAGTAAGTCCATCCTGGAAAGATAAAGAAACCTGAAGAAGGGCCAGAGAAGGAGGTCAAAGGTTTGGAGTTAGCTCCTAAATCAGAGAAGGCAGTAGTACCCGCTCATAACCCCAGCATTCAGGAAGCTGAGGGAGGGGATCATGAGCTTGAGGTTAGCCTAGGAAACTTAAGTGAGGCTCTTTCTCAAAATAAAATTGAAGAAGAGGAAGAAGGCAGAGGAGGAAGAAGAGGCAAATGAAGTCATAGCCCATAAAGACAAAAAAGTATAAAAAAATTGAGGCCACATCACCTAAGAAATATAAAAGTAAGGAGGGACTTGATAGCTATCTCCAAACAAATGCAAAGTGTGCTTCCATTTGATGGAAGGTGGAAAATGGGAAATGGTTCCCCAATTTCTGAATTGAAGAGAACTAAAAATCGTCACTTTGCGGATAAGAAAATTAAGGTTTACAGACATAATTTTTGCAAAGTCAATAGTGGCAGAATATGGGGTAACATAATAATCTGATTCCCAAAGAACTTTCCTCTGAGGTAACACTAGCAAGAAACCAGCAGCAGCTTTATCAAGAACAAACAAGGTGGCAACAGGAGTAAAATTTAAAAAGAAACAATTGTGATCCCACACAAAAAACATCTTCAAAGTTAGGAGGTTAACCACCCACACCCATCCCTCAAAGCTTTCAGGCAAAGAAAAGCTCAACCAGCTGTCCCAGGTGGCTTTAACCATGATTCCCATTTGAAAAATGAAATCTTTTATTAATCATTAGTTGTTTTTCCAGTCTTTACTGTGCTGTGCAGTTTGTATATCTGCAAAAGAATATTAAATTAAAATACACTAAAATTAACTTCAACGATTTCACAGCGCCTCTAAAGCTATTGACTGAAAGTGACTCTCCACAGGTTATTACAAAAACAGTCAGATTCAACTCGCTAATTTCAAAATCCAGGTGCCGAATCTCATACTCTATTCCTGGGTGAAGTGGTGTCACTTCTTTGGAGGACAATCTGGTAATAGCTGTTGCAACTGAATGCGCACGACCTTTAACCCACTGCTGGGAGGCTTGCTTAGGGAAACACCGTTGCATTTCCCAACTAGGAGGACTCTTAAGATCTACAGCGTAGTCCTGGTTATGTGAGCATATCCATGTGTAAAAATCTGTATCCTTGTATAAAAAAATAAAGGTAGAACAGTTTGTGGTAATTAGCATCCAAACTTATTATTAAATAATATTTTTTATATCATTAAATCCAAATTTTCACAGTTAATAAAAGTACAGGGTGGTATGTATCACATGGCTCAATATTGTATACATTCGTATGTAGTTCTACATCACTATACATTTTTCTCAAAGGCTACACAGAGATTTCTTAACAGTGATTGTCTTTGAGAGAGGGATCAGTATGAGAAAACCATTTTTATTATTTATTTTTAATACCGTATTTTTGTTTTAGCATGTGTTTGTATTAATTTACTTATAAGACAGAGTGTGCGTTTGAAGTGAAGGTGTTAGATCAGGCGCCTCAGCAGGAACGCGGACGCCAGCGCGGCCCGCCACCCGAGCTCTGGCGCCTTACTTTTATCACCAGGTAAGCGGGGAGGGATCTTACTATTTCCCACTTAAACGAGTTAATCCGCATGAAGTACTCAGGCCTGGGCCGAGCGCGTGGTAAGCGCTCCCTATGCGTTTGTGCTGATTACGAGGATTACTATCACCATGACGACAAGAAGGACGCCTGCTCTTCCTCCTTTTCCTCCTTCTCCAGGCCAGCGCGCCCGAAAGGAGAGCGTGGGGTTGTGCCGTGGGGTTGTGCGTACTCACCTTCAATCTGGTCGGCGGAGAAGTCTATCTGCGGGGAGGGAAAAAGAGAAGCGAAGGCTGGGACACCGGAGGCCTCCAGACAGAATCCAGGCACTTCCGGTGCGCTGCGGAAGCTGAGGAAGCAGTCCATGGGTAAAACCCAGGCTGTGGATGATGCGCTGTAAATAAAGCAGCCTCCAAAGCCCCCTCGGCACCAAGACAGGAGCAAGAATGAATCCGGGTAACGCTAGAATTTACCAGACTCCCTGCTGTAATTCCCTTGGGTCAAGGCTGATCCTGCGAGCCAGCCGCGAGCCTCGGCTCGCTCCTTTCCCTCTTCCATCGCCCCTGATCACAGTCCTCCGACACGCTGCATCTCTTCCTGTCTGGGCGCCCAGCACGCCCCACCCCTGGACACTTTGCCACTTGATGCTGACTGTGAATCCACCCGCTTTTGTTACTGCTCACTGAAACGCCTGACACTTAGCAGGCATTCAAAAAATCCCTGCTGAAAGAAGGAATGGGTTTTGGATTTCGCCCCGCATCACAGTTCCTGCTGAGTACACAGAGGAAAAGGGGGCCTCTGGACGTGAAGGCAGCGGCCAAGGGAGAGGCAGTGCCGCAGTCGGGACCTCTCTGTTACATCACTGCCTTGCCCGTCTCCTGGTCCTCCCAGGGGCGGTGGACAGCGCCACCAGAGCGTCCTCTCCGTGTGCACCAGCCCGACCCCTAATTCTGCTTCTTACACCGCACCCGTCCCTCTCCTTGCCTCCCAGAACTGACTTCCATAACGAGGACGCCTGGAGGTGGCTGGCATGAGCTCCACAAAGGGCTGGGACTGAAACTATCTATGGCCAGGAATGGGGTTTGCCAAGTGTGGGTACTGGGGTAGTGGTGAGGAAGTTAAGAGAAATCTCTAAGAGGAGGAAAAGATGCTCCGCATTCGCTCTGGGCGAAAGGTACCATTTGCCTTACTTTGCAGTGCGTTATGCCCCAGGAGTAATCAAACCAGCGTAAAACCCTAAACTCTGACTATATGACTGTAGCCACACACACTGGGCTAGGGTTGACCTTTGATCCCCCTTGAGCAAAGAATTTTATAAGCACAGGAGCTGAGGAATATCGTAATAGGGAAAGTGGCCCTCACAAAAGATGCTAATTTTTTGCCTACTTTTAAGCAATTTCAAGGACCCCATGATTTGAAGATGCAGACATAGTAAAGGCTGGGAAGGTGGATGGAGGGAAGAGATGGGACAACACCCACTTAACGCCATCAGGCAGCTGCTCCCTAGACGCCAGGGGTCAGGCATGGTGCTTCATCAGAACGGATCAGAAACAAAGGCCAAGGAGGGGTCTGGGGCAGATGGTCAGCTTCCCTTGCCAGGCTTGCTCATGCGGGGAGCAACGTGACACAAAACCTCACTTACGTTCAAGGCCTTACTCCTCCCTCAGTTTCCCAGAGGGAGCCCCAGGAATAAGCAGCTGCCTCCCCTTCTTGGCCTAGTCTGTTCTGCTTAACTCTCGCCCCTTGGGAGGACTACCACGGCTCAGTCGCAGATCCTGGACACTGTAACTGTAGGACATCCCTGCTGTGGTTGCTGGGAATCCTGAGAAGTTCACGCAGTTAGAGCCCTGGGCTTTAGATTCCCTGTATTTGTCATGGAAAATGGTCCTGCACTCTCATTTTTACCGAATTCCTCACCAGCCCCAGCCCTGCTCAAAGACTGAGATCCCAAGGGGCCCGCCACTCCCAGCCTGTTATTAATAACTTTTCCTACCAGTTGCCAGTTGACCTCTCCCATTCTGGTGCCAAGGCTTAGAAGCGCTCCTCTCCAGAGACTTCCGACCCCTCCCTCACAGCCCACCCCCTCACAGTTCATTCCTTTAGCAGCTGGGCCAGAGGGCTGGGAGGCCTAACGTAGCTGACTCAGCCAGCAGCTTCCTCATAGACGGACGGTCTTCTTGAAGCCAGGATTCATATAAGGCAGATAGTTTTATAACTGTTCACTGACGTGCTTGGCACTTAGTGGGCATCCAAAACATCTCTGCTGAATGAAGGAATGGGTTTTGGATTCAGTGTGAGGGAACAGGGTGGGGCAGGGAGGTAACAATCTACGGGGCAGAGTCCAGCAGGCCCAGCTCCCTTATCCAGGCACGGGCCAGTCTGTAGCAAACCAGAGAAGAGGCCAGACTGAGGCTGCAAAAGAAGGGGCCTATCTGCATAGGGAAAGGAGAGACCTAGGCTCCTTTACCTTATCCACAGCCCCCTTCCCACCCCACAACCCCCCCAGAGAACGTTTGTGAGTAAAGCCTTTGCCAGATCCCAGCACAGAAGGAGCACCCCACCCCGCACTACTTACATCCCGGGTTACACCAGCAGCTATCACTGGGCGTCCATTCTCCCTAAGGGTATGGAGCCACCTCCTAGGGCAAGGTCAGTCTCCTGTACTTCGCTGTGGTGGCCCCTATATTGCCTTTTAAAAGGCTAAATAGTTGGTCGGTGACACCCCCCACCATACTGGCTCTGGACAAATCTGAAGTGACTAGGCTGGGCTTCTCTAAACAGAACAACACTCTCTTCTTACCGGCAGAGGTCTATGATGCAAGATGCTGGGTTGCACTTGCCCCTGGGGCTGTGACTTGGGGCGTGGACACTGCAGGACTCACACTCAAAGTAGATCTCCAGCTCCAGGGCAAACAGGACCCTGAATGTCACCCCCACCCCATCCTGCTGGCTGAACCTCACTTACCTTTACACTCTTGGGGTCAAAGGCTGGTTCCTTGGGAGGTTCAGGAGCTGATGCTAGAGTGGGGGCAGGGGCAGCCCCTGGGGCTGCCTTGGCTGCCTCCTTCTTAGGTTCAGGCTTCTTGGGGGGCATGTTGTCGTACTGTGATCTTCAAAGAAGCACTTCAGAAAGAACCAAGAGATGCCGATGCAACCAGCTCCTGAGGGATGAGATAGGAGAGTGGGCCAACTCCCTCCTCTTTTATCCTGGACAGGAGCCCCCCACAGGGGCTGGGGAAGAGCAAGAGCAACTGCTGCTGACTATAAAAGGAAGAAACACCAGCAGGGCACAGTTGACAACTGTGCATTGTCACCAGGTTTGGAGCTACCAGCCCCCTCCTACATATACACCTCACTCCCCTCAGCCTCCACCTCTGCGGCAGGCTGCCAATTGGTGGACACCCAACGGGGCGGGGAAAACATCTCAAAAATGTCACAGCAGCCAGAGAGATGAGCTGACACGGGCAGTTGATAACCCTCACACAAAGCCCAGGGGAAGCTGGGGCTTTTTTAAGACCCTCCTGAGCAGAAGCAGCCCACTGCACATTCCTTTTAAACTGAGATCCTTTAAGCTGAGAGCCACTTGGGCCCTCAGCTCTGCCCTGAGGCTCAACTCTCCCAGCTTGGAGCCCGGCCAATAGCTGGTCCAGTCAACCCTGCCATCCCACGCCTGCCCTCCCAATCGGCAGGGTAAAATCCTCCACTTTTTAGAGCAGGCATCCCAGGAGCTTCATAGATCTCAAATCCCTACCACTCCCTACCCTCAATCAACCATTCAACAAGTATGGATTACTTAACACAAGCCCAAGGGGGTCTGGGTAAGGAAAAAATACTATGACAGAAATCAGGAGAGTAGAGGTCAGAAAACTTGGAATCTAGTTTTTACTTCTAAGTCATTCTGTGCTCCCTGAACACACACTGTGGGAGTGCATGCGTGCGTGCGTGTTTGTATGGTGCATACTATGTGCCAGGGACTCTTACTAAATCTTCACCACGAGTCTATAAAGTAGATACTACTATTATTCCCATTTTACACATGAGAAAATTAAGTCTAAAAATAGCTGAGTAACGTGGCCAAGGTCATTCAGATAATTAGCTGTGAGCCTGGATTAGAATCTAAAGCATGTACTTGAATAATTTATCTCACAGTCCCATCTATGAAGGGAGGAAAAATAATACACGTTTGTGTGTTCATCAGAAAGATAAGGGTGGAACAGGGCACGATAGTGCATGCACATGATCTGAGAGACTGAAGCAGGCAGATAGCAAGTTTGAGCCCAGCCTGGGCAGCTCAGCAAGTTAGTGAGGCCCTCTCCCAACTTAAAACATATAAACAGCTGGGTATGGAGCTCAGCGTGAAGGTGCTGGGTTAGATCCCCAGTCCCACAGAAACAAGCAAAGAGGGTCAGGTGTGGTGGCACAGGCCTGTAATCCCAGCACTTGGGAGGCTGAGGCAGAAGGCTCACAAGAAATTCAAGGCCAGCCTGGACTACACAGTGAGTTTAAGGCCAGCTTGAACTACACACAGAGAGAAAAAAATAAATAAGGAGAAGGTAAAGGAGAAGGAGAAGAAGGAGAAGGATGAGAAAAAGAAAAAGCAAAGGAGGAGGAGGAGAAAGGGAAACGAAAGTTTAAAGTGGATATTCAACCAACTGTTGGCAGGAGAAGCGGCGGGGGACCAAGTGGGTAAGGCCAAGAGTGACAGTTTGCAGTTTTGTACCTTTTCACTTCCCATATTAACGGAAAGTTTTATAACATCGCATGTGCTGTTTTTATTTTTAAAAAGAAAAGAAAAAAACACTTTGAAAGGCAATAAAATATTCAGAAAAATGACAAAAAGCTTCTTACCACACAGAACTGCTTGAGTTAATCTTCAGATGTGGCAGAGTGCAGAGGAAAAAGAAGAAAGCTGGAAGAAGCAGAAAAGTCCCTCTGCCTTCCTAGGCCCAGTTTTCTCACCTATGAAACAAGATTGCTGCACTACAAATCCATGGTACCGCTTAGCTACTGGGCCTGCAATTCTAGGTGCCCTGAAGCCCACGTTTGCCCCTCCCAAACCACAGCTTTGCTGTTGCAGGCACAGCTGCCAGAGCCAAAGGGCCCTTGGAGATCTTCGTGTCGCCCAGTTTCACAGGCAGGGATCTAAGGCCCAGCGGAGGTAGCTGCTGGTGTGCTGACGAGGACTGCTCCGCACGGCCCTCCTATGCCGCACGGCCCCCCGGCCTGTGCACACACTCACTGTTCCTGCTCTGAGAAACAGAGCCCGGGAAGGCTCCAGGAGCTCCTCAGAGGGATTTGGGAGCAGAGCCCCGGCCCGGGCCCGGGCCCGAGCTGGGACAGCAGCTTCTTCGCTCTTTTCACTTCCCTGCTTCCGGTCTCTTCCTCTCTTTTTTCTTGTCGGTTTCACCAAAACTGGTCCCTTGCTAACCATTCCCTCCCACCTCGGCCTTCATCCTTCTCCATTCCCGGTGAGGTCCTCCTCCACCTGCTGCGTTTCCACAGAAGAGCCTGTCAGGAGCACAGACTGGTGATGACCTGGAAGAAGAAAAGGGGGAAGCACAGCCCTTCCTTGGTCTTCGCCTCCCCACCTTCGCAGACCAAGTGTCCTGCAGTGTTTGTGCAAAGATACACTAAACAGGAAAAGAAAAAAGAAACAGCTTTTCTGTGAAAAGCTGCAGGCTGGAACCTGCATGACCGGGACAGTAGTTTTGACTTCACCTCTCTGCCTCGGCTTGATTATCACTACAATGAAAGATAATCAGGAGCTTTCAAGGGGTATTCCACAGAATCAGTCCTGAGACATCTGGCTGCAAGGGATGCAGAGAGGCCAGGCCTTAGCTTTCCGCTTTCACCTCTTCACGCCCCACCACTCCCGCGTATCGTGGGGCTCCCATGATCACTTTTGACGAAATAGTTCCACGGTTTAAAATTTTTAAATTAAATAATGAAACACTCTTACATGCTCTCTTCCAGTTTTGTTTTTTAAATAGTCATCCTGGTTATTCTGGAAGGATACACTCCTCAAAAGAGAAGAAGGCTAGAAGGTTGTTTCTGGGTTTTGGTGGTGTGTTACTTGTTGGTTATTTGTTGGTCTTGTTCTTGTGGGCGGTACGGGGGCTAAAACCCCGGGCTGCGCACACTTGCTAGGCAAGCACTCCACCAGTGAGCTCCGTTCCCAGCCCTGGGAGACTGGCCTTGCCTGTCCTCCTAAAAAAGAGTGAGGGAGAAGCAAAACATCCAGTCTGTATGAAGTCAGAGCTATGACGTTAGAAAGCTCAAGGGCTGCACGCCCACCCAGAAAAGCCGAGTGTGGGCTTTGGAGGCAGACAGTGACAGCTGCGCAGCCACCTCTTAATCTTAGCCAGAGCACTTCGGGACCTTGAGAGGTAAACATCTCCCTCTCAAGCTGTGAGTTTTGTAAGCAGTAAACAAAGCCCACAAACAAACCCCCAGGGTAAAAACACACCAGCTGTTGACTTCCCTTTGTTTTCCCAGGCACGCAGGCCAGAGATGCATTCAGGCATCTCAGAGGCTCCTGAAGGGACAAGGTAAGGAAGGCCACGAGGACTGAAAGCGTTGTGAGGTGTGGGTTCAGGAAGGAGGAAGAAGGCTGGAAAGGAACGGAAGCGGGCGAGGCAGCAGCTGAGACCCAGGGTGAGGAATATTTGTGGCTCAGGGAGCCTGTGACGGGTCCCCAAGGCTGGCAACCCGGCTGTCAGCAACCACTCAGCGAGGAGGCTGCCTGCCGCGAGCTCAGGCCACGGCACCCAAGCGGGGCAGGAGACACTCTTCAAACAGTTTTCTGATTCTCCCTCAGCGACCCCAGGAAAAAGGGCCTGTGCTGTATTCTAGGAGAAGCTAGAGGACAGCTGTGGTTTCCCGGGGAGAGCGGGGTGTGGAGACACGGCTTTGTTTTCACACAGCCCGAGATGCTCACAATTCGTGAAAGCCCAGTGCGGTCCCGGGAGCCAGAGGTCCCGCCTGTTCTGCTCCTCATTCTGTTTTCTGCCCACTCATTCTGACCTTCAAATCTCATCCTTCTAGGTTATCTTTCACCGGGCCTACAAGAGGGACCGAGCCTCAAGTGCACAAGTGCAAGCCGGCCAATCAGAGCAAAGGAAAGCGGGCGACGCAGCGGCGCGGGAAGACAGCGCAGAAGCGGCACCGGCGGCCTGGCAGCGGCCTCCGAGAAGCTCCCCGCGGCTCCTGATGGAGAGCCGCGCCGGCCACCCAAATGTCCTCCGGCAAGGACTTCAAACACAGTGGGCTGAAAGCGCAGGATAGAATTGCCCACCAGCCAGTGACCATCAGATGTCAGACCCGCAGACAAGCTCACAGAGGAGCAGTTACATCAGTCGGCATTCGGGCTGGGCTGCCAAATGAGAGCTCCTCCCTCCCCTCCACCACTAGCCACGCAGAGCCTGTCCCGCCCAAGACCAGATGCGCTGACAGCAGGCCTGGCTGTTAATGCTTTGCCCGTGCCTCCCTCCCCGCTTCTTCTTGTCAGTGTCTCATAAGCCTGGACGTCACAAGGCAAAGCCTTGGCTGGCGCTACATCAATCCATCCCCAGGGAAGGCCAGCGGCAGAGGTTAACAGGGCCCACTCAGGCGCCAGACTGCCTGGGTTAAAGTCCTGACTCAGTCCCATGGGCAAGCTAGTTATTTGTACCTCAGTCTCCTGACCTGTAGAATGGGGCTATTAATATAATTTCATAGGAAGATTAAAGTATCATGCTTAGAACAGGCTCTAGCACAGAGCAAGTGCTCAAAATCCTCCAGCTTGGATCCTGATTGAAGTGTGACTGCCACTCCC
Organism: Dinomys branickii; assembly: GCA_004027595.1. NCBI lineage: Eukaryota > Metazoa > Chordata > Mammalia > Rodentia > Dinomyidae > Dinomys > Dinomys branickii. Next base: position 82,470 of record PVLD010008514.1, read on the forward strand.
TCTCCCAACAAAAATTGAAAATTTACAAAGAAAAATGCCAAGATATAGGGAAAATTGTGAGAAACTCTTACCCTTTGAACATGTGTGTGTGTGAGAGATAGAAGGGAGGCTTTGATTTGGGACAGATGTGGCTAGGCACAGCTTCGCTATGATTTAAAAAAAGACAAGAACCCTTGGCGGTTCTGATCCCTATTTTCTTCTACAATTGTCTGGGAACAAAGAGAGCTACCTCCTTACCTACCGTGACTCAAAGCTGTGGTCTGGGGTTAGTAAGAAGCTGGCGGGAACAGGTGGGAGCACACTAAATTGGGGTAGACATTCCCCCTCACCCTCTGCCTCCCGGGACAGGTGAGTCACAGTCCCAGAAGTGCCTCCTCCTCAGGCTGCTGCTCCCTGGGATGTCTGGGGATTTCAGCGCCTACGGCTCCCAGTTTTAGGGCTCACTGACACCCACGTGCAACCTGAGTGCAGTAGTAGCGGTCAGCACTGCTGGACAGAGCAAAGTGTGCATCCAAGGGAAAACAATACAGATGAGGAGCACAGCTAACTCAGGAGATGTAACTTACTTCATTATAGGTTATGCCTTACGTAGCTACAGCAAGGCCAAGATTTAAAAGCAGCCTAGGAAGCATGCTAAAAGAGACAAAGGAAAATATTAACAATGTAATACCAGAGTGAGAGAACATAACCAAAGAGGCACACAGCGGTGTTCCCAGCTACTTGGGAGGCTAAAGCAAGAGGATCACAAGTTTGAGGCTAGCTGAGCAACTTGGCAAGACCCTGTCTCAAAATGAAAATAAAAAGGGACAGGACTATGGCTCAGTGGTAGAGCACTTGGCTGGTATGTGTAAGGCCCTGGGTTTTATTCTCAGCACTGAAGAAAGAAAGAAGGAAGGAAGGAGGAAGGGGAGGAGGAAGGGGAGGAGGGGAGGAAGGAAATAAAGGGAGGGAGGGGAAAAGGAAGAAGAAACAAGGAATAAAGAAGAGGAAAGGGGGCTGGGGATATAGCTCAGTGGAATAAGTGCCTGCCAGCAAGCGCAGGGTCCTAAGTTCCCCAGTACTGCCAAAAAAAAAAAAAAAAAGAAGAG